>BQNB010003807.1:29790-112162 GCA_026074375.1 Tanacetum coccineum
CATTTTCTCTCTACCTTTCTCCTTCTAACTTCTCTCTAAATTTCTTCCATATCATCTCATCTTAATTTCTTGTTTTCAATAATGAAGTAAAAGTGATAATAGGGTAACCTACATTATCATTAATGGAGATTTTTCACCGGTTGTCAAAATGCGACTACTCAAGCTCTTGGGGTAGTTCTTTTTAAAAATCAAGATGACACTCTTAAAAAAACTTGCTAAAGATAATGAGGCTAAAATGGTTCTTTATAATGCTTTACCTAAAAAGGAATATGAAAGAAATTTTATGTGTAAAACGGCTAAGAAATTTTCCAATCGTTGTTAATCACACTTAAGGTTATAGCCAAGTTAAGGATAATAAAATTGATCTTCTTGTTTAACAATATGAACAATTTACTATCCTTGTAGAATCTATCGATAGCGGATTTACTAGATTTAAAACTATTAATACTAGTCTAAAAGCTCTTGATGAAGGTTTTTCTAGCAAGAACTACGCTAAGACGTTTCGTAGGGCACTTCATCCGAAATAGAGAGCAAAGGTCACAACAATTGAAGAATTGAAAGATTTGTCATCACTAGCTCTATACGAGCTTATCGGTAATCTAAAAGTAAATGAGGTAATCATGGAAAAGGATTTCGAGGTTTACAAAGGCAAAAAGGAAAGGGTCAAACCATTGCCTTAAAATCTAAGAAAGAGTCTAGTGATGATGAAACTTCAACATCTAAAAGTGAAGATGAAGAATATGCTATGACCGTAAGGGACTTCAAGAAATTCTTTAGAAGAAAGGGTAGATTCGTTAGACAACCACGTGACGAAAAAAGTCATTCCGAAAAGGGATGAAAAGAAAGGCAATAGTGATCAAAAATGCTTTAGATGCGGAGATCCAAATCATCTCATTGGCTAGTGTCCAAAACCTCCATGGAACAAAGACCAAAAGGCGTTTGTCGAAGGTTCTTGGAGTGATAGCGAAAATGAAGACAAGGAAAATAATAACGAAGAAACTTGTTTGATGGCTCAATCTTCAAATGAGGTAACTCTTGACTCTTCTTATTTTGATGATAATGCTTCTTCCTTAGATGATGATTATATGCAAATTGAGTATAATAATCTATGTAAACTTAGTCTAAAAATAATTAACAAGAACAAGATTTTAAAAACTAAAAGAGAGATTTTAGAGCATGAAATTCTTGAATAAGAGAAAATTAAAAGACTTGAGAAAAACAAAGCTATTGACATTAGATGTGAGTCATGTCAAGAACTTCGTTTAGAAAACGATAAACTTAAAGAGTCTCAAGCTAAACTAGTTAACGATGCATCTAAGTTTGTGAAATTTGAACAAAGTACTAATTCACTTAAGGAGATGTTAAATGCTCAAAGATCACCTAGTAATAAAGGAGGTCCAAGACTTAATAAAAACAAAGCATCAACAAGCGGAACAAACAAGTAAAATTTGTCAAGTCCGCAAATGTTTTTGTAGGCAACGGATCCTTCGTTAAAGAAGACGCATCCTTTATCCAACGATCCGTGAATCCGCCGACTGACCTAAAAGGGACATAACATGTTTTTAAGCCACCAACTTCTTCTTGGTCGGATTTTGTTATTATCAGGAAGAAAGTAATACAAAAGGCCAATGAAAACACCACAAGATAACCTTTTAAATCACCTCTTAAAAATGGTTTAGGATTTGTCAAAACCGAGTCTAGATCTAAAATACCTCCACCTAAAAGAACAAATTCTTCTCAACCAAGGTCTAAAACACCTCAACCTAGAATAAATTCTAGTAGAGCTAACTACCAAATCTATTATCCCATGAATTAGAAAAATAATTAAACTCTAGGATACATGTTGTTAGCCTCAAAATATTGAGCCGAACAGGAAGTTCGTTCATTACGTGTACGAGTCTCGGTCATTTAATTAGTTAATGTTGTAATAGTATAATATCAAGAATCGGGCTCGATAGTTAATCTAATATTGTATATGTTTCAGGTTTAATCCCAAGCAAAACCCGAGCCCGGGTCCTAGTTAAATATCTCGCGCGTCATTTAACGCGACGGGGTATATAAACTCTTTTCTATTTAGAAAAGAGTTAGTTGTTAAAAAATATATCTTTTTCCTTTTCCTAAACTCTCTCATCTCTCTCTCTCTCTTCTTTCTCTCTCTACAAAACAACTCATCTCTCTCTCTAATTTCTAGTTTGATTCTTATATGATGTATGTTATGAAGTGATTATGGGATCCTACAATTGGCATCAGAGCATCGAGGGTGGATTCGTGTCTGATTTGTGTGGTTAAATAAGCTCAAATTCGTGGTCCATTTTGAAGCAAAAAAGCCCACGGCTCACTTTTGATTTTGGCTTATTTGTTTGTTAATCTTGCTCTCTCTTGATTCTACATGATTAAAAGGTTAGTGTGTTATCAATCCATGGCTTATACAAGCTCCTAGTTCGAATTATAAGCTATTAAAGCTAAGTGTTCTTCGTGGAGGGTTGCTTCATTTGTGACGATCCAAGAAGAAATACATGTTATAGGAAGCTTAATCTTCATATATCTTCTTAGTATTGCATACTTCTAGCTTATTTCGTGGTTAAAAAGTTCATATGGATTGATTTTGGCTTAAATCGAGCTAGTGTTCATCGTGGAGAGTTGGTTATAATATTGTTTTCTAGCCGGCGAGTTGACAACCATATGGAACAAGATCCTTGATTTTAGGAAAAGTGTCACGGAGGTTTGACTAGGTCAACGGCGAGTTGCTTAAATAATTAATTTATTTGGCGGCGGGTTACTTATTTTGGCAGCGAGTTACTTACAGGTTCACGGCGACTTGCTTATTATATTGCCAAAAATAAACGTCACTCTGGCCAATTTAAAAATACACGGCGAGTTGCTTGAATAAAACCCACGGCGAGTTAACTAAACTTGGCGGCGAGTTGTCAATTATCACGGCGGTTTGCTAAATTAATGTGGCGGCGAGTTAACTAATAATTCAGCATGCGGTTTGTCTATAAAATTAGCGGCGAGTTGTGTAACTAACAGTGCGGGTTTGAGTGTTTTAATTTGCAGTGGTTTGGTCTACTATAGGAGGCGTGTTTGGTTAAAATAAAAATATTTCTTACGTCAGCGGTTTGATTAATGAAAAAGATATCAGACGACACCTTATTAGCGACATTTTGTTTACGGAAAAAATTGAGTTAATATGTAATTTTATATATTAGCGATTATCCTAACTTATTTTACAATCAAATTCAATTTGGGTAATTGAGGTAAAAAAAATTTCAGTCGCGACGCTTTTTAGGAGACACTTTTTGGCCGGGAAAAATTAAGTGAAATATAATTTTTTCAATAGCCTTTTTTAGATTATTTTTTTACACCAAGAATTTAGATTTTGGTAAATAAGGTAAAAAATAATATAAAAATTTCATATCCAACTGTCGCCGAATGTCCGCAAACAAATAAGTCAATCCATAAACCAAACCCAAAACCATCAACAAGGACGCTTATACTGCATAATCGTAAAGAAAACAAGTCAAGACAACAATCGTTATTCGCCATTCACGGTTTTTTATTGAATTTTGTAAAATCCCGTGAAATCATTTATCGGTTTTAATCATTAGAAGTGTAAATCTCGTGAACGAGTAATGGCATACATTACCACAACAACATCATAAATCACATCTCGCTATCCACTTAAGATCCAACAACTTTCACACGTCATAATTCAGTAATCTATGCATGCAGCATGTCACTCCAGTCAACTGCAATCGCCTCGACAGATAGTCAAAGTGCAAATAATATCATGGCACGCTGGATCAACAAGAGCATCCACCAATGCTTGGACCAGGAGTTTATTCATAATGGAGCATCACGTTTTCTTTCGGTACATTGACACGAAACCAAATGGTGAGGGACGAGAAAAAGCATACTATCTGGTCCATACGTGCCATCTATTGTACTAGTTTAAGTGTTGCTGCAACGGAAGGTGTTCCTGCAGTTCAACAACAGATGCCAACAATTTGAAACAGTATCTGAACATGAGACTCAGAGAAACAAAAGAGTACACTTTATGTCTTGTAAAAAGAATGCAATTGTTCTTGCTTTTAATGGTATTGGAGATGATCTCTATATCCATTGTTATGTTGTAAAATAGCGAATGAGATGGGAAGTGGCCATTGAAGGTTGTGAACAGGGGAATCATTGAACGTACAAGATGTGAAGACCAATTGTGTTTTGGGAGTGTTGGGAAGTGTTTACTTATCATGATGGAGAGTGTCAAGAGGGGGGGTCGGGGTTATTACTCACGTGTTTATAAACTGATGAATGAGTTGGCAAGGACACTTGTAAGTTACTACTGTTGCAATGGTGAACGTTCATTTCTGTCAACAGTCTTCAATCCCAATGGTCATATTTGTTGACGGTTGTCACAGCAATCAAAGAATAGAGACACCATCTCTGTCATACACTTTTTGACATTCTGAAGCAGTCTCGCAATAATGAGTTAATGATATCCGTGCGGGGGGAATATCGCAAAGTGCAAAATTCATTAGCACTTCTTGCGGTTGCGTCAAACCATATTCAGATAATTACTATCATGCACCTGAAAACTCACGATCTAATGAGAACATTTCAATCTTCCACAGACCAAGTGCATCTGCCATACACTAAAGGCAAAGAGATCGCAAACCATGTTACACACTCAATCTGAGTCAGTATTCTGAAGAAGACAGCTGATTCCTGAACAGAAGCTCAGATGGGATAAGGATATGCCAAAAGATTGGCACTCCTTACAAAGTATTTTCAAAGGCTCTACAAATCCTAGACCATCACAACCTTCGAAACTTCTTCAAAACTCCAGGAGACATAGACTAAAGATTCCCACACCAAGGTTAAAAACGATGCATAATCAGTATCCCAGAGGCACTTTGTTTTCCCGCCCCCCGCCCCCCCCCCCCCCCGCGCCCTCCCCCCCCACCCCCCCTGTCCTCATACCACGCACATTGACAAGTGCTGGTGGACTAGGTGAAACTTTAGGCAGTCCGGTAGGTGCAACAAACGGATACAGACTTTAACAGCAAGGGATTTGGCCAATATGCAAAGGAATGCAGGAGCCAAAAGCGTGTTAAAGATTATACTGTATCACAGGAAAAGATGATGATGTGCAAACAAGATGAACATGGGTGATTCCACTGCAAGCTGAGCAAGCTTATTGGCTAGCGGACACGGATGGTGAGTTTGATGACAGGAATTGGAAAGCACATTATAGTTTCATGGTATGTAAGATTCAGGGAGGTCTTACCAGTAAGAACAGTTCAATGAGAACAGCCATTGTATAGGTGCAAAACAATGATGAAAATAATTCGTTTGCAATGAAAGACAACATTGAGAATAATACTGCGAGGGGGGAAATGTGCGCTGATGAGCGTGCTGCGCTGGCTAAATTTAACTCTTGATACTGAGGAAAACAAGTAACGATTTTAAAGCAATTAAAGGAATAAGCGATACGCTGTCATTGTGCAGAAGTCTGAGGGTGCAAACTAACTTGATGAGTCTAGTTATTTTATCACCTATTAGTTTATTTATAGGGCGCTCTGGGGGAGGCTACTAGTGTGTCGGTTAGTTGTCTGATGTGCACTTCAAAACAATCAGAGTGAGCTTGAGAAGTACATAGCTTAATGACGGCGAATTGATTATGATAATACTTCTAAACCAAAGTTAAATGATTATCTAGGACTATTAGCTCTTAAAGGACATTGAAATAGAGAGTTTTAAAACAAAAGCTATGAAATTTAGTTCTCAATCAGAACACGTTGAGGTAGTCAAAAAGAGTCTTTTGAACAAAGTCACAACTGAAAGGTTATCTCAAAAGAGAAAACCAAGGCATTTTCGGATTTAAAGTTAAGGAAGAGAAAGATATGACAAGAATTGATTGAAATGGAAAACAATTAAGTTTTGATGAATTGTTTATACTCTGTAATCAGTCGCAATCCAAAACCAGATTCATATGTTAGCACCCAAAATGCTCGACATATAATGGTAGACCTAACCCTTTGCTATCCAAGGTACCTCAGATAGTGCAATATGAGAAAGCCCTGTTTGTATGAGATTCCATTATGATACTTCTGTTCTTGCAAAAGATTTGCCCCCAGATAGGGAGAGACCATGGACTCTTGCAATGAGAGTATTCAAATATTGAATAAAGATATGTGATAACCATAATGATTACACAGACAGGATAGTCTTTATGAAATTTTCAAAGAACCATCACATGGAGTATCTGTTTATCAGTTGGAACGCGCAAAAGAGATAGGAAGACAATGTGGAGAGAAAAAACCGTTTTGTTAGAAACAAAAACCAAACGTGCGAAAAAACTGTTGGCCTTTACCGTTCCGAAATCCATGTAGTTAAAAGTAGAAAGTTTTAAGACCATGACATATAACATCAATCATTTTAGAATACGATTTGTGAACAAGCTTGGTCTAATCATAATTAGTAGTTATTTCGGTGCCAACTGCTCAATATATTTTTTATTTTTTTTTTTTTTTTTTTTTTTATTCTTACCCTTTTTTTTTTTTCTTTTTTGTATAAAAAAAAAACCCCCCCCCCCCAAACAATATATTTTTTTTTTTTATTTTTTTTTTTTTTTTTAATTTTTTTGCTTTTTCTTTTTTTTTTATTTTTTTTTTTTTTTGTTGGGAAGTTTTGATAAAAACCTTATTATGCTTCTTTCCATTAAATACAAAATGATAGTTTGTCATTTTGAACTATGAACTTAAAACGGAAATGCTTGATGTATTATGAGAGTACGTTAATCCTTGAAAAAGAGGTTGACGAACTGAATCTTGAAAAAGGTTGATTTTTTAAAACATATATGATCTACTTCTCGAGAGTGTGTGTCTAAAGATGTGACCATGTTCATATTTGCATTCTATGTCTGATTTAAATGTTATGTCTGTAATTACAATGCTTGTATCTTCATTGTAAGTCAAAGAATGTGGTAGTGTCTTGCACGCAAAAGCTTTCGAAACTAACTAAATCTTGTTAAAACAGAAGGTCATAAATACGCTTTTGAAGAGTTTTGCTAACTGATACCACCGCGATTTGTCTCTTGAACTTGCTTTACAACAATAGTAAAGAACAAATGAAAACAACTCAGTTTGCAAAGATAAACGGTCAATATGTATTTCGTAAAGAAACGTGAACTAAATATCTGAAATACAGGATTTGAAAAGCTCAAATGCAAGACTCAAGAAATTATAGCCATTAGTGAGTTAAAGAAACTCATTGTAGAAATGCAAAGGAAAGGCTGTGGAAACTCAGTTTTGATAACCTATCTGATGAGACCCCCCCCCCCCCCCCCCCCCTCCATTTAATTCTCCCCCCCCCCCCCTCTTTATCTCGACTAAACAAATTGCTTAACGATTCCAAAACCATCAGTTTTAGGAAAACCGACTCCTTTTTCAAATTCTCCTAAATTGAGAGAAGTTTTCAAACGAAAACAGTCTGGTTAATAAAACTAAAGTGTCGGATGGTTGTTTTAAACCAGTCACTCAAACAAATAGCAGCCTCAGAATAGAAACAAGCGGAAATACACTCGAATGTGCTTAAACCAGTAATGTATAGAATTGCCACTACCACAACACAATAACAGAGAACGCAATTGCCTTCGTCTTCTAGGAAGACTCTCATCTCAGTGTCTAAATCTTCGGGAGTAAATCACACTATAGTTTTAGCAGACACAGCTTAAGTGATATCAAGTTAAAGATAAGGTCGTGCCAAACAATAGTCAATGTGAAGTTTAAAAGAAGGAAGTAGAAGAACCATCTGTAGTGATTTAGTATTTATAAGTAAAAACACAAAGTTTGTAACTGCGTGTAATGACAGTGTCATAATCCGGCACTTGAATATGAATGCAATTTGTGTTAAGTGTGGAAAATGTGTATTTATGTAATCATTGATGCTTGGGTTCGTACTTGATGACGTGAACGCTAGAACTAAGAAGCCTAAGTGTTGTGCTATTAGTGCTAGTAAACCCAAGAGAAAGCAACAAATTGTTGCAACACCACATAGAATACAGTTGCATCAGATACCGATATTCAGAAATCTAAGAGTTACCATAAGGAGTTGTATGAGGAATAAAATCTAGGATTGGAATGGTGGATAGCTAAGAGATGTCCAATCGGGTATAAATGGACACAAAATACCTTTAGGACCAAAAGATTATGGTGGCCTAAGATCAGGAAAGATGATGTATCAACAAGTATTGTCCTCACTATAGACATTTTCTTAAAGATATCAAATTCCTTTAGGATCCATTTGTCCAATGTTTCCATCGTTCTCTAATGTCTCCTTGCAGATTGTACAAACTATCTATTCAGTTGAGTTTGATCTCTGGATGCAACAAAGCACATGACGAGGCAATCTCAAGTGTTAGTGTAATTTTTTTGGAGAGGTATTTTTTCTAATTTTTATCCCCCCCCCCCCACAACCTCCACCCCCCCCCCTCCCCCCCCCCCACCCCCCCCCCCCCCCCCCCCCCCAACACCCCCACCACACCCACACACAACACACCCCCCCCCCCCCCCCCCCCCCCCCCCCCCCCCCCCCCCCCCCACACCCCCCCCCCCCCCCCCCGTATACCACTCCTGGTCTGTTCATTTGGGAATGATCAATTTGCTCCTAGTTCTGTGGTTATGGTTGATCTGAAATGTGAGAAGGGATAATGTCACAATCTGTAAGGTTTATTGTCGGAAGGCCTCAATCACAATCTTTCTCGGTTGGTCAATTCTGTGTTGCGGATTTGTGGAGGTTGCTTTCAGAGAAATCTACTTGTTTTGTGAGAATCGTCTAGGAAATATTTACTAATGGGTAAGCGTGGATCTGATCTCTATACAAGTTCTCTTCAAAAATGATACATCATCAACTCCGATTGTTTCAATGGCTAAAGCTTTCACCAACTCAAGCATGTTTTGCATCGTAAGACGTTCTCTCTTAACTTCGATTACATCACCTTACTCTCAAAAGAAAGATATTGTGACAGGCTTACCCTAAGTTGAAATGTGTTCATGGATCTAATTTGTGCGTCTGTGAATTGATAAAGCAAAAGAAGCTCATTTTAGTCAATAGCGGTTCCAAGTTCGCAATCGGAATGACTGAATTGCGTCGCATGGGACTTGTGTGGTCATTGCGGGTTGCTATGACTTAATGGGATAGATAATTGATTCTGGTGATTGTTGATGTCTATGCAAGTTACACTTGGTCTCGTTTTCTTATACGATCCAAGGATGAACACCAGAAGTTCTTAAAGACTTTCTCACGATGATTTAACGCAATCTTCATAGCTCAAGTTATTAGTGTCCGTACTGAAGAGGACAGAGTTCTTGAACAGACATACTCCATGCTTATTTCGCAAAGTAAGAAGTATTGAACATCCAGACCTTCCATCCTCGATACACCTGAACAGACGGCGGTGGTCGAAGACTGAACCGCACTCTGTGAGGCTACTCGAACGCATGTCTCAGCTTTTAAGCTTCCATTATCATTTTGGGCTGAAGCAGTTGCAACCGCATGCTATACTCAGAACAGATCATCGCTCATATCGTTCATGGAAAGGACGGCATAACACATTCAATAAATGACAGGGACTACCTTCGCAATAAAACATCTTTAATTTTTGTTGAATTTGTTACATAAACTGAGATGGAGAAAGTGTGTTAGATAGAAGTGAAAGAGAACAAAGGGATCATGTGTCATGGTGGGATTATTCTACTCAGTCGAAGTGGGACATCGTGTTTACATCGTAGGAACACGCTTATAGTTGAGTCGCCATCATATCAAGTTTGATGAAATCAAAGAAATGATGTTGAATCAAATTGTTCAGACCTCGCACCACAACGACCAAAAGATGTTCAGGTTAAAAATGTCACTTCAGGCCTCGTTCTCATAGGAGACATTAAGGCGTCAGATTATGGACAATCTGACCCGTTGGCCCCAAGACAAAATGTTGTTCCTTCAGCAGAGAGACAGATTCCGTCAAACAAGGGTGGGAATTTCTTTCAGTGCCTTTGTACTTGAAGAATTTACAGTGTCCAGCACACGTTCTGTTGAGGACACAAAACAATGTCAAGCATCCGGATGCATCATTTTAAGTAAGCTGAATTATCAATCCTGTTTTGTTACTCTGGGTACAAGAATTGGTGAGCGCTTCTCACGAACATGATAATACCGAGTGCATTCATTTAACCACAAGTCTGATTACCGATGGATGCCAGAGATCATCCTTTGAACAAGTTCATAGGAAATCCACACCTTGCCAGTTTCAAACAAGTCGACAGCTTGCTGCACAGATGCCTGAAATGTTGTATGTTCGCGCTCACGCGGTGAGGATTGTTGAACGATGAAACATTTAAGGTAAGGCAATGGTGATTTCTGCATGGATCGAAGCAAGTGAGGGATAAATTCATCAGTTTCTGACAGAGTGTGTAAGTTGTGGGAAAACTAGTCGACAAAAACATTGCAAGTATGATTATAAAGCTAAAGTGGTTATGGATGAGTGCATAGAAGGATGAAGATCAGGACTGTCATGCGGCAAGTGCCAAAAAAAAAAAAAATGCCACGGACTTTTAGCTAAGGGATATGCTCAGGAAGAGGGTATTGATTTTGAAGAATCATGATTGCACAGTCTGCTCGCTTGGAAGCAGTTCGGTTTTGTTCTACGCACTCCATACAGTCTTTTCCTAATCTCTATCAATGGACTGGAAAACGGCATTTCTTAATGGTCCACTGAAGGAGGAGGTTTATGTTGCTCAGCCAGAAGGGTTGTTGATCCAGATTCATCCAAATAAGTCTACCTTCTGGGGAAAGCTTTGTATAGATTAAAGTGCAGCCCAAGAGCCTGGTATGATGAAACTATCATACTTTCTGATGTCCAAAGCTTTACTATAGGTACAAATTGACCAACTTTATTCAAGAGTAATACGGGCGGATTCTACTAGTGCAGATTTACGTTGATGACATAATTTTTGGTCTACAAACCCTAAATATTCAAAAGATTTGAAAAATGTAATGCCACAGGTAGATGTGAAATGTCCTTAATGGGGGAGATGAAAATCTTTTTATAGACTTAGATCTACAGTCCCCAAAAGGTATTTTTATCCTCAGGCGAGTACGGTTGTGAAATTCTGAAAAAAACGCTGACAATTTGGAAAATTGTCACTCCATTGTACACCATTGGCTACAAAGACCCAGAACTAGATGTAGATTTGAGTGGGTAAACCCGTAGACCATCGGATTATCGTAGTAAATCGCGGGTCATTATGGACTTGACGCATCTGTAGGTGACTGTGTTCAGTGTGCAGTATGCTATTGTGCACGTTAACAAGCCTGTGTCCAACACAAATGCACCTCAGGCGGTTAAAGAATATTTAAATACCTAAAGGGTACCTTAACGTGGGAATTCTGTATCCAAGAGGTTTCTGGATTGAAACTACAGCTGTTCAAACGCTGATCATGCGGATGACTTGATACTCGAAAAGAACTTCTGGGAGGATCAGCTCGTGGTCTACATAAGCTAGTAAGTTTGTGTGTCAAATAAACAAAACTGCACATGTAATGTTCTTCAGGCAGAGGAAGAGGACGGTGGCGTTATCTGCAGGTTGTGCTGCAAAGTAATGTGGGGATCGAGGACACAGCTTAAAATGATGCTTCAATACAACAAAATAGTTGTATTGCGACTCTCAGTCAGCATAGAATATCATGCAACCCCGTAACAACATTCGCGAACAAAGCACATCCATACTCCAGGTAATTCATTTCATAAGATAGGTACAGGTTGAAATTTGTTAATTGAATTATAATTTTGTCAGAACTGAAGACCAATTAGAGCTGACATGTTATCGAAACTCTTCTTGCGGATCGGATTTAATTATCTTGTCAGGAAGGATTGGTTATGAGATGTTTGACTCCAGCTGATCTGTGAGTTCTGGCAAATGAGACTGCTTTGATATCATCATCTAACATCACCATGTACATATTTTTGAGATAAAATAAAAAAAAAGCAAAATACAAAATACTAAAAGACGTAAAAAGATAAATACAAAATCAAAAAAACTAGAAATTTCCAGAGAGATTCTTCTCGATCATGTCTCTTGGAATTGATAACATTTAGGTGCTTAGAAATGACGATTAACATTGACACGGGTGTGTAAATGTGTGGTTCAGCAAGAGTTGACAAATAGTTTCAAAAACATGTCAGGTTCTAATTTTCTAGTTGGGCTTATGTCTTAAATATCAGTACATAACCCGGAATTCAATTAAAGGAGTTTATAACTTATCTTCTCACAACGAGAAAATTAACGTTTCTCAGTCTTGAGCTTGTTCTTACAAGGACATTTAATGTTTTTAGCTCAAGAAAAAGGAGAGTGTATGTATCAGTGTGCTTCCCCTTACCTGTGCTAGAAGAGAAGTCCTCTTACATCTGGTTAAAATCAAGAAAAAAGTTGTGAAAGCCATTTTTCAGAATTTCTCGATGACGAGTCATAATTCTTTCAAAATTGTGTGTTCTATACTTTAACTCATCAATGTTTTCAAGAAGACAACAATTTCTCGCAATTGGTCCTTATTTTGATGTGTGAGGTTTTTCGAGAAAAACAATAGTTTTAAGGCTTTTTGATACAGATCAACAACGACAATTCGTATATATTCAAATACAATATCAATGTTCCAATCCAATTCAATGTGATACTATTTCTCCCACAGGAATTTTCAAGACATTTTTTAATCACAAGGCTATGTCAAAAACTAAGTGTTTATTACATTTAAAAAATAAAGGAGTAAATGTATTTTAAAAGTATGATTATCGACTCAATTGTGCGGAACAGTAAGAAAGAAGGTTTTATGGTTCGATCTTTTAACCAAAACATTTATAATTTCACGGACAATTTCTGAAAGCCGTAAGGTGGTTAGGTTATGAATCAATCCTATGATCAACCAGAACCGGAGGTCTACCCAATGGATAATCCAAGTTAGAAATAGCAGTCCTTAAGTATGATTGGAGATGAATGTATATGGGAATAGTGGGAATAGATTGAGCTTAACACTGGAACAAGTTCACAACAATGTGTTAGTGAATGACGTTCCTGGTAAAGCATTGAAGGCGTGAAGAATCGAAGAGAAAGTGAATAATGTATAGATAAAGGTTCTAGAAGAAGCAAGGCCCTCCAACGACAAATTAAGGCAGATATCGGGTTAATACATATGATGTCAGAATCACATGTTGGTTGCTGACATTGTGAAAACGATCATGGACCACAGTGATTGCATGCACAACGCTTCCAGCATTCGGGTTTTCTCTCAACAGAAATGTTGTCTCATTTGTCACGGAGATACACACGTTATCTATTGATCATCTCATTACGAGATCGTTCGATATTGAATAGTGGCTGTCGGCTCCAGCTCCCCCGCAGTCACCCCCAAAACCCAAAAAATGCACTAATCGTGTCTATGAGCCAAAGGATGCAATATAAAATTTTCATTAGACAATTCATTTCAAACAATTGTTGAAATCATCACGTTCACTAGCGGTTAACGTAAGAGTCCTACGCAATTTCTTGTGATATTTGCCAGAAATCCGAGTGATACTTATGTATTTCAATGAAGATGGAAATCCTGCTTGAGTCAAACTTAATACAAGCTTTGGTATGGTGACTGCGAGATCCTATAAGAATCAAACTTGTGACAAGTATGGATATCGATTTAGGTCTCAGTGTAAATGTGAAATTGGGTTGATGAATTTTGATAAAAGATTAAAACTCCCGATGTGTTACAAAAACGCTTTTACAAGTAAACGTTCGATTGATTTCAAATCAATTTTCTCGATTATCGCTACGCCTAGAAAACCTGCAGGTTAAAACGGTGGGACGGTGTATCCCAAGTCGCAACCAAAGTTGATTCATTAACCACATATTCATGCTCATTCTACAAAGACAAACAATCAGTGAAGCTCAAGGATTTAAGTGCTATAAGACTTCCGCTGACTCTGATTGAAGCTTTCAAGATAAGGCGCATAGTTATGAGAGAATGTTGGTCAGAAGTGCACAAGATCGCAGGATGACAAAGACGTAAAGACGCAATGTCAAAAAGGCTCAATGTCAAGATCACAAACGCAGTGAAAGGTTTTTAAAACATGACTCTACAATAATATGCAAGAAAGAAAAGACGCAAGCAACAACATGAGCTTAACGACAAAAGTAATCTCATTGATCTCTGAAGAGTGTCATCAATGAACTCATTCCGGGGAGTTGTTAGCCGTGTGAAAATATTGAGCCGAATCAGGAAGTTCGTCATTACGGCGCGCTCGAGTCTCTGGACATTTATTAGTTAATGTTGTAATAGTTAATATCGGGATCGGGCTCGATCAGTAATCTAATATTGTTTCTGTTTATGGTTTATCATTTATTTTTTTGTTTTTTTTCTATATTCTTTTTTTCATTTTATTTTTTTGATCCAAGCAATACCCGTGCCGGGTCATAGTTAATATCCGGTCGCGTCATTTAACGCGAAGGGGTGTGTAAATCTTTCAATTTAGAAAAGAGTTAGTTGTTAAAAATATATCTTTTTCCTTTTCCTAAACGTCTCTTCTCTCTCTTCTGTATCTTTTTCTCTGTCTCTACAAATAACTATCTCTCTCTCGTAATTTCTAGTTTGATCTTTATATGATGTATGTTTATGAGTGATTACAGGTCTACAATGGGATATCGTTTAATTGTGACCAGAATTCTTCGTATCTAGGTCTTAGGAAGAAGTACGCCTAAGTCTTAAGAATGATATGCCGCCGAGATATAGTAATCATTGCACTAAATAAAATAAACAACGTTCTGAATGGATTATTAAATGGTAATACAGTTTTCTTATATTGATAGAGTCTTTTATCTTCTTGTTAATTGCTTGGATGTTTTAGTATCTTAAGTTGACTTTAGTCACCACAAAACCCGTGCAGTCTCTCAGGCTGAAAACCCCCTTATCCGTTAGATTTAAGATTAACATAGGTTTAGCATAGGTTTAACATAGATTAGAACTAACCTGGATTAGAAAACCAAAGTATTAATAAATTGAAAGATTGTTTCTCGTTCTTAGTGATCGACACCCTACTTACCACGAAACTCTCATCTGACCGGGTACACTGCCTGTTAAAGTGTTGTTTTTGGTAGAGTCGGCAAAATATAAACTTAAAACTTGAAATCATAAAATCACACACCTCACAACGACACATTAATCTTTAACATGCTAGGCTAAACCCTCCTTTTTATTTACTTATGATTGCATGAAACTTAGGTTGTAGATCCTTTTGATGTTGCTTCTTGTTGATGGATATGCGCGTTATGCTTTAGAAAACTAACCATATGATATTAAATTGGCATAGATGTCTAGAGAAACGTGAGTAGTGTAGAAAGGATACCATCGGTAACAATCTTCATACTATCTTTCCCCTAATATGGTTGATCCCTATTAAGTTATTTCACATGCATTTATATTACATCTTAGGGGCACTTATAAATTGGTCTTCCTCTACTTAACTTGTGTGTTTCTCTCTAACGGAAATATTAAGAATAAGCGGCAGGTTTGTGTATCCGTCATGACCGTGTAGATAATACTTAGATCATCAAAGTATGGACAGGCAAATAGATCTAGGAGAAGCAATCTGAGGAGTAGTGCATGATTAGGTAAATACATCTTTTTATCAAAAAGTTATCACCAGTCGTATAAATTATAATTAGTTTAATTATTAGTTGTGTCGTAACCAAACCTCTCAAAACCATGATATTGTAACTCTTTCTATTAAAATTATATAAAATCTCAAAAAGAATCTTCTCTCAACCCTCTAGAATTATGTTAGACCGTGTTCGAGCATTCCCAACCTATTCTCCTAGAGAACGATAACAACCCTCGAGTCTTGCCTATACTACACTGCAACGATTAGGTACACTGCCTAGAGGATTGTAAAACTTCCTGTGAAGTCTTCGCAACCCGCACATCAGTTTTGCTAATGCATTTTATGTCCACTTTAATAATGTTGCTTGAATTGTTGTGCTACTATGTTTTAATAAGTTTGACTTTTACAAGTCCAATTTGAGCGGTGTCTAATATAATATCAATTTCAATACTATAACTCAAACTATCCAAAGCTAGTTAAGGGTGTGTTTGGTAATTGCCTAAAAATACTTGCATTCCAAATTCCATCCATGTCTATTCATATTCATCGTATCCCCTATTTAATGATGTCTCAGACTGGTGTGTTCCTAAAGTGATTTAACACACTATTTCTATTCCATTTTAATAATTCTGGCAACAACTTCAAAAATCACAACATAACGGCGATGATGTCGCAAACTCGCGGCACACGTGGTCGAGAAAACTTTGCACAGCCACATCTAGTCTTTACAAACGACGACCTTTTGACTAAAATATTAATCCGATTACCTATTCTCTGTATTCATCTCTAACCGTATCAAAACAATGGCTATAAATTCTCACTTCCACTTATTTCACCGATAGATGCAAGAAAATCCCTAACCTTGATCCTCCTGCTGGTATTTTTGCAAATCGCTTTAGATCTATATTTGAATGTGATTTTGTGTCGTTAGATTCTAGACTAAACTCAAAAAAATCTACTATGGATCACTCCTTTAGTTCCGCTGAAGAAGTTGATCATGTTAGGATATTGCAGTCTTGCAATGGTTTGCTTTTGTGTACTGGTTCGGCATGGCCTGTTTTTTATTACGTCTATAATCCATCCACTAATTTGTTTAAAAGGCTTTTGCAACCAAATTACTCGCATGATGATTCATGTTTTTACACCAGTGGTGTATTTAGAATGGCCTTTGATCCTAGAAAATCACTTTACTACAAAGTGGTGCAAGCTGGACGTGCATCTGGTGAGACTCGGATTCAAATTTACTCTTCAGAGACAAGGAATTGGAGCTTGTGCAGAGACCGGTTTAGCTACTTCATTTTTGATCATTTTAAAAGTGTAATCAATTGGAATGACGTCTTCCATTGGCTAGATGGGTTGAATAGGCAGCTTAAGCATTGCAAATTAAATATTAAAGACCATGACCATCCAATTATGACAAGCTTAGAAATCCCTCATGGGTTGCATAGGGGAAGGAACTTCTTAGAGTCTTTTGGCGGCCCTAGTAATGATCCAATTTTACTGCTCATGGAAATACCTTATATGTTGCATCTTGAAGGGAAATTTTTCGAATCATGTGGGTGTCTGCTTCTTGTATGCAGAGATGATATTGGATCTACAGAGTTTACTATCTACGAGATGATGAAAGGGTCTTCTGTGTGGTCGGTTAGGTACCTTGTTAATACTGAGCAATTAATAAATCAACTTCCAGAAGGATGGTCGATTCGGACAAGTGTTTGGAGTATTTGTTTCGGAGAAGGGGAAGAGGATGCTTTTGTGGTGATAAACTTATCTGGAAAGGTTGTAAAATACAACCTAATATCAAAAACTAACAATGAGATCTTTGATATTAGATCTAATCAAACGGATGATGATGATGATGATGATGTTGAGTTCATTCCACCTTTCTCAGTTGATCCTAACCTTTATGAGTTCATCCCGTCTCTTGCAAGTGTTTGATTATGAGTCTTTATAAAATGTTTGTTAGAATTTGATGTTAAAATTAGGCCATTGGGTATTTCGGCTCTGTCCAATGCCTAGTTAAAATTGTAATCTTTTGATTTTTGCAGTAATATGTATTGTTAAGTTTTACTTTTACATGTCAATCACTCTGTTTGGTATTGTATATGACAAGTTGGTATGTAAATTACGTGCAACTTCATTTTAGAATGGGTTATCATTAGTTGGGTGTTTTGGCGAAAAGAAAAAAGGCGGGAAAAAATAGACATGATAGACCAAACGCGCGAGCGCTAAACGATAAAAAAGGGAATAGTAAATGTTATTGTAGTATACTAAGGGGCAGGGACCAAACGTGCAATCAAAAATAATAGTGAAAAGACGATTGTGCCCTTGAACAGAAAGGCGACGTGGCCTGGATAACGACGAAGATAACCGTCGTTACGCATAACGGGGCTCCATGGACCAAACAGGTAAGCACAGTGTCAAAAAGGGACCTCGTATGAGAGTCCCCGTTATCTGGAGGACCAAACAGGCAAACGGGGTAGAGTTCAGGGACCAACAGTGCAATTTACCCTAAGATATTTAAACAACACAAATAACTATTAAAATGTAAAATATCATAGGCATTATTTAAATGCGGTTTCAATTTGTAGAATGCGATTTATGATAATTTAATTAATGTTTTATTTTAAAAAAATTAATCATACTGTGTAAATATATTAAATTTAGCTTTATTTTTGAAATTGTATAAATTAGCAAAATTTGAACAAGATATGTATAAACGAAAACAACCATATGCTTGAGCGACCGATAAGTTATTTTGAATAAATAAGTGACTTAAATGAAAAAAGCTTAATAATTAGGCTGCTTATCCATGAATATGCTAATATGTTTAAGACCATAGTTACATGACGATCTCTTCATCTTCCTTGTGAAACCTCAATGAAGCAATTGACAGAAATGATGATTGGCCTTCTTGTATGATGGTGACCTTGTATTTAAGTCATATGTTTTCAAAACATATTACACAAAATGCTCAATTTTGATCTACTTGGGCGAAAATTGTTAGTTTTCAATCACACAATCCTATAAACCAAAATTATTGGTTTTCAAACAAACAAGTAAACTAAAATGGTTAATAGTTTTTTAACAAAAATCTGGTTTTGCTTATTTGTTTAGTCCTTTGATTCCCATTTCCCAACACAATCACAGATTACAACTTTTAAAAGCCAAGTGATCATTATGTCATGTGCTTGTGGTTTGTATTACTATGTTTACATAAACGTGTGTCTAATGTTCGTTGAAATGCAACGCAACACATTGAATCCAGTCATGATCTACTAACTTTTCATTTTATGTTAATATATGGAATATTGATTGTTTGATATTGTGTTTGGTTTTGATAGGCCTTTTTTCATCTACTCGGCTTCACGATAACATTCACTCATTTACCAAATTAAACACCAAAACCCACGACACAAAATACCCAAAAACCAACGTATGATTGAACTATGTATTCTAGGGAATTTGTGAATATTTATCCTTTATCATGTTCAATAGTGATGATGTTGAAACTATTTGTTGAAAACTTCTGGTACTGTCAATAGAGTGGATAAAAGATAGGGCCGGGAGGGGTAAAAAGTGGGCTAACAAGCATGTATAACGACACCCTAGAAACATACATAGGTCGTGCTCTGCACGAAAAACAGTCTTGTATAGATGATAATCTACTCATATTTACCTTTGAGCTACGATTGTGAAAAAAGTAAGTTACTGAAAGCGGTTTTCAAAATAATTTACTAACACAGCTTCCATATATATGAACCAGAAGCTTAAGATAAGTACAATCACCTAATCTTCATTCTAAGACAGACATACCTAAATAGAAATCTATTTGTACATCATTTTACGATTTTCTACTACAGCTACATTCAGCAAATACTTTTATACAGCTAACGGTTACAACTCAAAACTCCAGCTAAAGCTACATGTCATAGTCCTACAGTCACGGTTCTAGCTTTAACCGGCAAGTCCACCTGCTTTTGCAAAAATAGTCATAACCGCATAGCACTACATTCCAAAATTTGCACATGACACTCTGATTAGTAGATCATTTTGAGCCATGGAATGAATTTTTGTGAAATGATTTCCTTATGTAAAATGCTTCATAATTATAGATTAAAACAATTAGATCGATACCTTTAACAACAAAACGGATTACTTGCTTCTCCCTTCACTTTCTCCAACTTGTGCAACTCGGCCAACACGCGAGCATACTCCTCTTCGGCCGCTCCTATTTCCGTTTTAAGCTCTATCATCTGCCAATAATCAATGATAGAAACCAAAATCAACAAAATATCAAGCCACAAAGTTTGGCCTAGAAGTCAACCACCCAGAAATAGTCCTAGCGGTTTGCAAAATCACGAAATTCGTCTCTCGTCAATACTAGTTACGGATATGCTCTTTAGAAACACCGTTTCTTTTAAACCAATTTCACTTTTGGTCCATCAAGTTTATAATTAAAATTTCACTTGATTCTTAGGCTTAGGACCAAAATCTGATAGCAAACAGTGTCCTAGGGACCATATCACTAAATAGTATCATTGAGGGACCAATTCCGTAACTTTGACCAAATCATAAGGACGACATATGTACTATACACTGAAAGTTTTATTACTATAAAAAATGTGACTAAAAAATTATACAAATACAACGGTAATCTGAACTGAGTTAAAACGCATTAGGATCTTTTATGTTTCTACTTTCTAGGCGTTCTTATTCCTCTGGACCAAAAAGATTTTCTATATCACCATTTAGTCATGATGTTGGATCAAAACAATAATCATCATTACACTAAAGTTAGAGTTAAAGTTACCTTGAGATTAAATTGTTCTTCTTCCTTCTCAAATTCCGAGCATCTGAAACAAAGAACATAATAAACGAAAAGTGAGTCCTGTTATAAGGTTTGAATTACATCCAGTCTCCTATGAAGCTTTGTTTTGATTTAAATCCAGTATTTCCATCAGAAACAAAAAAGAATAGAAAATGGAAAAATTAGCCATCTAGATAAGATCACCAAGATGTTTGATTATAATGATGAAAAATTAAAAATAGAAAAGGAAAACGAAGTGCCAGCAAGATATGTAAGATTACTCACTTGATTCGAAGCTTTCGGTTTTCTTCCATAACATTTGATGCGTCAGGAGTGTTGGCCGAACCAGGCTACAAAAGAATAAAAGTAGGATATACTAAATCCAACAAAAATTTGATCTTGATTATGCTAATATATTCGGTAATATTAGAGTTGGCAAAGATGGGCATGTTGGGCGTGTCAGATTGGATTAACCCACAAAACATTTTTGTGTTCCATAAATTATTTTTTTTAAACTTGTGTATACCAAAATTATAACAAAAAAGAACACATTAGAACAATAGCCTAGATTTTTTAATATGATTAGGAGATTATATGCCTCACAAAAAAGTTTTTGGACTACTTTTAAACCTATTCGGCCCATTTGACCCGTTCCCTTTACAATTACTTTTTACTCGACTCGTTTGAGATAAAAACAGAACCCAAATTAACCCATTCATATATAAAAGGGTCGAAATTGCCAACTCTACATATAACCAATGGATAAAAAATATTAAAAGTGTTGTATACTAGAGTAGATCTTTTGTTAGAATCAACCTCCACCCGAGCCTCTGATCCTGACATTGTAGGTTGATCGCTTGATTTCCTCTTTAAGTTTGACCCTTTTTATTAGGACAGATGTCAAACTCAACAGGTATAAAATATAGTCAGGAACTCGTATAGATGCATTTTATTCGCATTTTTACATTTCTTACCTTGTTGGGAACCTTGAGGGAAGCTAGGTTGTCCTGGTTTTGGCAAGTAAACCGATTCAAAAATCGCCTTAACATTTTTGGTAGGTACCGTACGCGCTTTATTAGTAGCAGAAGGTTTCCTCATAGGAACAGACGGTTGTTCTGGACCATGCTGATACATAAAAGTACTGACACCTGCGGTGGTGGTTGGGGTCTGTGGTTTTATTTTATGTTTATAACCAATCAGTCCACAATGGTAATCCCTGCAACAGTGGTAAGAAAAATAGCATATTTATTTTCTATAAGTGAAAAAATCTGCAGGCCGGGTGGGTTAAGTAACGGATTTAAACAGCTTTGGGCCAAATCAGGTCGGGTTGTGTGGACCTGACTCCCGAGAGGCCGATACCATTTGTCTAAATTTTGTGTTAAAAAAAGTTACTGTGTCAAACTTGATGGAATGTTTATCTTATTTCATCAATAATCTAAAATGGCAAGGTTTCAAATGCTTATGATTGATGTTTAGTAATCTGATATTTAAACACTTTGGACGACTTTCGACCCATTACCTTATATGGAACTTCCTTATGGATGTAACGTAGATCTGATACAGTCTTAACTAAACTGGTTTAAATTGCAACCTTTATTGATTTTGGGCATTTAACAAGAGCTGCTTACCAATACTCGCCTGTCATTTCTTTCAAGCGCTGAACGAGCTTTTGGAAAACAGAAGTTTTCTCAAAATCTTGTTTCTCGTGAGTGGGCTGGATAAAATTTGCTTCCAAAACTCCTACAAGGATCCAATATGTTATTAGAAACTAGCGGTGGCGAGTTAGGTGGGCTGGGGAACGAGTTAAAAAAAAGGTAAATTCTATAACAACTATTTTGTCCATTTTACGAGCCTCGTGAAATGTCTACGGATTAGATATGATTTCAGGACCAATGATATATACGTCATATATATATTTAAGAAAGCGATTTAGAAAGTCGTATGAATTTAGAAACCTTCGAGCCACTTTCAAAGCATAGTCCTTTAAATAAAAATTTGTATGTGACCCATTTATATTTTCTTTTTAACCCAAACCGGCCCATTCTTTAGTAAATGGGTAGAAATTGCCAAGCCTTTTAAACCCAAGCCAGCTGGTTTTCATTAGGGACCCAAGGGGATGAAAAATCTTACCAACTACGCCTCTCCCTCGGTTACCAGAAGTGTTGGTGATCACGGGAAAAAATGGCTGAAAAAACAAACACAACAAATGCTTATTAGGTGTGATTGATCAGAATGTCTTTGAGACCCTAAAAATAATAGTTATTGGTGGAATGTAAGAGCACTATAACACAAGAGTATTCTATAATCTGATTTTTTAGATCATAAGTCATTATTAACATCAAATCAGATATAGGAAAAGGTTGGGTCGTGTTTGGCAGAGTCACAAACATAATTGTTTTTGACTTTCTTTAATGAATTTCATAAAGCATTATAGTATTAAGTAGCATTACATAAACTATATACTTACAATAATGCTCTTTTGTATTTCGATAAAATAATTTGTAACATATCTACATGAGGAATTATTGACAAGTTCTATAAGTTTGCCCTTTGACCATTAGAGAAAATATACAGGCCAAACATTTACCCATCAATGGGTCAAAATTGCCACCTGTATTGAAAATTAATGGAAGCTTTCTAAATCTGTATAAAATGAAGAGCAGTGATCACCAGTATTAGACGATTTTTGTGGTAGACTAAAAATCCATGGACATGGACATGTGGAGCCTCCTTGAGAAAACCTATTGTTGTAACAACCGAGCCCTGAATTGACCAAATTCGATATCAAGTCAATTTATGTTCTTTTCAAACCTCAAAAATCATTTCCCAAAAAAAACAATATTATAATATCTGTTAACTTAATCCAACCTCAGCAGTAGCCTTGTGAGGTGTGTACATGATGTATTCAGTGTACTTTAAATCTGTTGCGACGTTATGATAGATGATGACTTCTCCACGCAGGACTATTGCAAAACTTGATGGTAATTTTAAGTACAAGATTGATAAGTATGCCTGAAACAAGATAACAGTTAGCCATTGTATTGATATAAAACAGAATAACTTTCAACATATAATATCAAACTTTAGCCCTATAAACTTACACGGAGAGAATAACGGAGGCGATTAGCAAGGTGTTTTTTAGTGGAAGCATCTTTCTTTGTAGCCGATTCAACCCTAGTAACACAAATATCCTGAAGCAGAATTACATGGCACTTAGGAGGTGTCTGGATTGCATTAAGTAGTGATTATGTGAAATAACATTATTATAAGGATCAAACTATTAGGTGTAACGCACAATTGCTTCGACAGGCTTAATTGTTTAAATTGTAATTATGATAAATTCGTAGATTCTAGTTATGTAAAAGAAAAAGAATTAACAGATAAAATGAGCCAAATGAGCTTTTTTTGTGAAAAACAAGAAAATAAATTTTGTCAAATGGGAGTATAAGTCTTAAATAAGGTTTAAATGAGGGTAAGCAAACTTTATTTTACCGTTGGATGATCAGTTTTTTTTATTTGCATCTTGAATGAAACGATTATCCAAAGTTAAATATTTGAGCCCTAAATAATTAAAATCAAGATAGTAATAAGCAGTAAAAACCTCAGGATCTGAGTCAAAATCAAGCTCCGTATTCCCATCTTCATCAAGCCATAGATTGTATACAATGATTTTGGTGCCATGAGGACCAACATCTTCAAACTACATATGATAGAACCCGTGTTATTATATGCTACAAGAATCTCTCATCTTCAACAAGATAATAATATCACCGCAATTGTCAAAAAAAGGTGATGACGTACATCCTAAGTTGCTATGAACTATAGTTATAATTAAGAAGCATTAGCCTATTGAAGTTGTTTGTTATAAATTTAATATGCTTGCCAAATCTTACTCGCTTTTGAGGTTGGAAACTAACCCTTTTAGACTCAAAACAGAACTCGCTTAAATTCTACATTGACATTCATGGGAAAATCATTATAAGATTTTAAATTTTAATGCAGCAAATATCAGTAATGGATTACAGAATGAAAAACTGTGAGAACCTGTGAACAGAAAATATTAATGAAACCAATCTATGTTGCTACCTATTTCCCAACATGTTCTAATCTAAATTCGACTCAAACTAATCATAGAACCTTACCTAATACTTATCTTGGAATCAAATACTTGGCTAATATTTATTTAGAATTTAAGTAAATCATGGAGGTCTTATCTATTTGAGAAGTAAACTCCAATAGGTACCGACATATCTGATACATAAATAGGTGAAACTGGAGCCTAGTACAAATTAAGCAAGCCAGGTATATATGAGACAGATGGCCAAAAGGAGTTTGTGATGTCACAAAAAAAGTGTAGTACATGAAATAATAAGTCGTAAAATACGCCCATACACCATATGGAATGGCTTGAGAGAATCGGTAAAATCTAAAATAAATTATTTGGCGCAAAGATACTTACTTGTTTCAATAGTTCCTTTTCTGTCGAATAAGGAGACCATCGTAACAACAACGACAGATTTATATTACTCCCACTATGTTTTGCTTGTAGGGACTCGAAGGAGCCCGTATATAAGTTGAACTCATAGTGGACCTGCATTTTCCAAGAACTTAAGGTCAATCATATATTTGGATCAGAGGTGACAAATCAGAACCATTTACTTATTGATGGGTCGGTTTTGGTATTATTATTTTTTCCAAACGGGTCAGATATAACAAACCAACCAAAAAGGGAATAAGTCAAAGGGGTCTAACTGGTTAAACTAGAGAACTCACCCAAAGTGTATTTTAATGCATTCAACTTCCTAAATTGGTTTATTTAAAGCTTAAACCATTAAGGTAAGAATTTGGTTTTGAAACAAAATTGACAATAAAATATGCGTCGAAGACTTCATATCACATTTGAAGTTCTTTAGGGCCTCAACATGATCATAAACTAAATAGAATCTGGCTCAGAATAGATTCATAATTGCTGAAGAAGTAATGATACATCCTCCTATAAAATTCTTTTACTTCATCATCCTCAAACGGGTTGACTTTGAGTATTATTAACCATTTGATTGTTCCTCGTTTAGCCTAACTTAATGATTTAACCCATTTGGGATAATACACAACCTAATTTTACCCATTTGGCCATATGTAAGTAAATGAGTTGGCATTGTCACCACTAAAAGCAGCATCAGCATAGAAATTCAAGATCATGAAGTGTTACCATTGGAACTACTATTCTGTCATAGCCCGATCGAGTCAAAAAGGTATATGATAAAAGGCCAACGCTTTGGGTCATTGTCCTGTTCAAAGACAAAGAAGTTGGTAAAAGCGCAGGAAAATAAGATCTTAGAATTTAAGTAACTACAAGTTCATGAAGAGTACTTCAAATCAGAACATTGGGCCTATGTAAATAACAATTTTACTCCCAAGAGTACTATTGAAAGATTCTTGAAAATAACAATGTCAAGAAACTTCATGACACAAAACAGCAAAATGTTTTAGAACTTAAATGCAAGTTTCATAGAACTTAAATGCAAGTTTCATAGCATCCAAATACAATTATGAAACTTTATCGCACAAAACAGCAAATTATTAAATACTCATTTGATGTTGATGATGTAAAACAATGACACGAGATTCAAATCAAACCTGTTAGTTGTGTTGCGGCTGAAAACTATGACATCAGCTCCAAGCCTCATAGAACTGGTCTTAAAGCCATTCCCATCTGAACATCTACAAGTTTATCAATCACAATGATGGAAGCAAGAAAGCAAGCATAAAAAGGTGAACCCAATGCATAAAGGCTAAAGGTTCTGTGAGGTTCTGTGAGTTGCCAGATAAGCATTTGTAGGGTTGGTTTGGTTAACAAGCATACAAGTTTTTTGTCAGACTATTAAGTACTTATGAGTCAAACATTATAGCAAAAAATTTATAACTATAAGAGTAACTTACTAAAAGGTCCCCAAGACCGAGTGGGAATATTTCTTGCAAAAAAATGGTCCCTTTCAGGGACCATTTACGCAATACTTTCCAACAAATATTCCCTGCAATTAATTTCCAAGAGAAACGATTTCTGTGATTTTGAGCAAACCACAAGGGCCATTTTAGATATTTACTCATTTATAATGATCATCTTACGTCTGTAAGTAAAAAAAACTTAAAAGGCTGTGTAAAATACAGATACACTTTGGACCCATTTGACCAGTTCCCTTTTTAGCTACAAATCTTGAATTTAACCCGTTTGAGATCAGATAACCCAAATCTATCCATTGATAAACAAACGTGTCAAACTAGCCACATCTACTCCAATTATCTGCTCCTCAAACAAATATAATGACCAAATTAAAAAAAAAAAAAAAAGGATATACATATAGAAGACAAAATACATACACTTTCCAATCGTGGTTACTGAACTCTTATCTGAGAAACCAAAACTCAAACAACGGCGCATTGCTTCGGGATCCATCCCTTTTCCATCATCTTTGAATGAAAAACATGGTATAATTATACTGAACTTCGTGAAAGAAAAAGCATATGCCAGAAAGGGAACTAAAATCTTCAGAACATGATAAGAAAAGTCCATTAAGTAGATAACGTACCTTGAATTAACAATGCCGGACTTCCAAATCTTGGATCTATAGTTTTATCTATAATTACATAGGTGGCCCCATTTTGTATCTACACAATCATGAACTAATATTAAGAATCATAATAATAGCAATGGCACAAGGCATAAAATGCCAAACAAAAGTAGCAAGTGTATCTTTGACATTTGGCCCAGGGAATAAGTCTTAAATGCTTAATTGTGATAGCAATGTGTGAAATCAGTGGTACTCATAACGCCTATTATTACCTCATCCACTGCATTGTCAATAAGCTCTGCTACAGCTGGAGAAAACAAAAAAAAAATACATTTGGGTTCAAAATGTGACAATAATATGGCAGTGCAGGTGGCATGCTCACCCCATTTACTTGTTTATGGGTCAATGCAAATCGTGTTTTATCTTTAACAGCCGGGTTCAAAATTCAACCACAGTGTAATTTTTAAGCACAAAACTCCTGAATCATTGTGCCCATTATTATTGATATTATAGAAGTTACTGTAATTATATTTGGCATGCTAATTGGTAATAAAAGCTGATCTTTTCGACAACCAACCATTTCAGCATGTACCAAAATGACCCGTATTGATTCTAGCCCCCTTTACCCCCACCCGTCTATTTTTCCACCTCTAATATATACTATACATGGATTGGGTGAAGCTCGACGTACCACCGAAAACCCATTTGTGAGAAGTAGCATTAGAGTGAAGAAATTTCGGATGTATATGTAGATAACTTGAACCATCTGCGAATCACATAACGAAGTCATTAAATGACACAAAAAACACGTACCACGGCATATTTATATCTATACATTCATATGCAAGCTCACTTGCACACAGTCACACACTTAGCAACTTACAGAAAATAGGAGCTAGATGCTACAAAAGGTTCTGTGGACAGCATAATAGTAAAGGTTTGCAGCAGGTCTTCAAAATTCGGGCCATCCAACAATCATTTTGTCACAACTACTCACAAGGTCCATCATTCAGGTATGCAACCAGAAACATGAATAATGTGCGCACACACAACCACTATAGTAAACAATTCAAAGTCAACCTATTACTAATAAACCTGTGATTTTGAGTTGTACAGGCCAAATGGGTCAAACAGGTTGAAAGTCACCCACATTTATATTATTACTAAATTGTTGTTTATTTTAATCAGTTAATATTGTAGTAAGATTTTCATTGCAATCATATTTGGCGCAACAATATTTACAAGAAAAAAAATATTGACTTTGCTAGACAGCACAACCCAAACCATCCCCGTTTTGACCCATTATCCATCAACCCATTCAGCCACCTCTAATGAATTCAGACGTTACAACATAAAGCAGAAACATACATTGGGTTTTAGGCCTAGAAGTAATCTCATTGTAAACTCCAGCTTTCCAGAATTGCTTAACTATTGGCGCTGCACAAACTTCTGAAGTTGAACAAATGTTTGCATCATCAGCCAATGACTGTTCTTGATCCAAGACGCTGGTCCCGCTGGAGCTTCGATTCTCCTCAGAAACTTGTCTTGGACCAGGAGTGTTTGACCATCTACCCTGGTTGGCAGCTGTACAGGGCTGTTTTAGTTGACTTAAGTTTGCCTCTAATTTAACAGCATTGGCGTCCACATTTGTATAAGAACTACCGCCATATGACGTAGGAATGTTCATCCAGAATATTTTATTTACTGCAAAAGGATTCAGGCATTAGAAATTAGGTTAGAATCTTCCAGAGAAATGATCCCACGCAAACGAAGAGATATGACTTATTATTGAAATTATTTTATGTAAAGAGCTGCGTCATTATGCAGATAATTAGTTGCCTGTTTTAAACAAAGAATACTAAAAATGCCTATTATGAATATAAGAATACCATTGTTGCTTATTTTTCTAGTCGGCCTTAAATAACGCAATTTAACTAAACACTTACAAACCCAAAATGAAGTTGCATATATAATATGGTGTATCACATAAACAAATGACGAACAAGAAGAGGGTGATAACACCAAATGTGATCCAAAGTCTAACGCCGTTCCATTTTACAACTTTCTTGCTCATCAAAAGGTAAGATAAATTTGTTTTTTGACCAAAAAAAAAAGTGGTAGATATGCAGTATTTGATAAATAAAAGGTAAATGTTGAATACTTCTTCAATAAGCACATTGCGAGCATTATTTCAACAAACGCTTTTATAAATTATGTCAACCGCCCCCATACCCTGCTCCCGCGGGATTGGGTATTGTTATTACAAACCTATACACCTAAAAATGCAACGAAATTACATCATTCCATCCGTACTAAACCCTTACAATAATACTCTGTCTCAGGGCCGTCTCGTAGTTTTCGGTGGTCCTGGGCAGTAACAAAAAAGAGGCCCTATTACACATGTAAACCAAGAAGAAATTGCATATAAACTTGAATTTTATAGCTCATATATGTTTAAACATATACGTATATATAAGAAAAACTTATAAAAATGTGGCCCTTTATAAGCGGAGGCCCTGAACATACGACTGCACCTATTGCACACCTCTCCGAGACCCCTCTGCTCTGTCTGGTCACAAAACTTACCTTAAAACTCCAAAAAAACACATCAACTGAGATGTCACAAAAGTGAACCATTTTGCTTTCTAAGTAAAAAATGTAGATTTTCCTAATGGTAACCGTGATACATAATGAACCCCCTTTAAAGTCCCCCCAAAAAGTAAGTATTATTACCTTAGTACCAAACGTATTCATCATACTGGTTACTTTGTTTCTAATATAGTAAAACAAGAAAGTATGATAGAAATTTAACATAACTATGACTCCAAATAAAGTTATATGAAAATGAAAAATTTGCGAGTGTAGTATCTATCGAAACAAACACCCCCTAAATATAAAATAAAATAAAAATACATGATACTAATCCTGTTGGAGCAGAAGGTTGGTAAAAAAATAAGAATAATAATTAGGGTTAAAAGTGAGAGAATGTAAGATACCTGATAATTTAGGGTTTGGTTAATTTTGGTGACATGCAATTTTTTGCAAGGTAGCTGGAGAGTGTGCTCAGTGGTGTTTCTTGTAATTTTGCCACTACTTAAAGGGTCCGTTTGGTATGCATTACTCGGCTTCAAAATCATGCATCAATACTTAAGGGTATGTTTGTTTTGAGCCTTTTGGATTTGAGGAATTCAATTATAATCAAAACAGTTGTTTGGAGTAAACTCATAGGGCTGAGAAGAGTGTTTAATTCCTTAGATAAAGGTATCAACGAAAGTCTTTCAAGTAGGTGACTTTTCTGACATTTAAACATTTTTTTATTGAAAAACGTGCAAACACTAGCATCATTGATTGTTTTAATATTATTAATTGTTTTTTTCGTAGTTTGCTAGTGTAATTTCATTCACTTGTTTTTTCATTTTCAATATAAAAATAAATATAAAACATTATATTTTTTTCATTTCAATACACAAAACAAACAACTTTAATATAATCATTAATTTTTGTTCCCATTCTTTTATTTCAAACCAATACTAAATCCTAAACCGAATCCAAACCAACCCTCAAAACAAACGCACCCTAAAATCTGCTTTGGGTAATTCCCGGATGAGTTGCTACCTTTTGTAGAATTATTACTTTGGTTCCTGTCTTTTCACAATTTAGGTGGGTCATGTTTCTTTTTCTACCACTCATTATTTTCTGGTTTGTTTTTTTATAATATAACAAATATTAACTTAATATTTAATATACATTTAAAAATACAAATAATATATAAATTTATCATATTTTTTTCTCTCCTCATTTATTATCAAAATTATTATAAACTCAAATTTAAATTCTAAACCAAATTTAAATTCAAATCCAAATCATAAACCTATCTACAAACCAAACGGGCCCTAAGTATTTTTGTCCTTAACAAGATTCTTGAAGTACTTTTGTTTTTCACTTTTAGAAAGGCCAAAGCTACTGTAACGATCAAAGCAAAACAAAAGCCTAATAGTCTTTTGCTAAAAAATTATAGATTGGGCTTGAGTTTTGTTTGATAGCTTGACGAATTTTAATCATTAACTTCTAGCTTAGTTTAAAAGGTTTGAATTAATATATAAGCATTAAATTTGATAGCCAAACTCATTAATAAATTTAATATAACAAGGCATTCAGACCCGGGTGTTGCAGTGACTTGGTTCTTCGGTTAAAAAATTATGTTGAGTTGAAGGTAAAAAATCCAGCCCATAAATTAGCTTTTGAAAGTGTGTAACAACTTTTCAAATAAAAGAGCTAAACTTATTATATACATATTTATTCTTCGATTAAAAAATTATACTTTTGAATTCGTTTAGTTGAACGTACAAAAATCCAGCCCATACATTAGCTTCTGAAAGTGTGTAACAACTTTTTGTAGGATTGTGAATTGAACCGTAATTCTCATTATCAATATCGATGGGTATAAATACAATACAAAGAATGTTCTAGACTCGAGCTTGAGCCCGTTACAAAAACAAATACCAATAAGTGACACATACGGGCTAACACTCCCTCACGGTTGGAGCGGGATGACAGCGGACGCTCAATCTGGATCAAAATTCCTCAAATAAAGCTGAAGACAAACCTTTGGTGAAGATATCCGCAAACTGATAACAAGAAGGCACATGTAGCACTCGGACTTGACCAGCAGCAACCAAATCACGAACAAAATGTATGTCAATTTCAATATGCTTTGTACGCTGATGTTGAACCAGATTGCATGATAAATAAACAGCACTGGCATTATCACAGTAAACAAGTGTAGCGGAAGATAAAGGAGTATGCAACTCACGCAGTAAATTACGTAACCAGCAAGTCTCTGCAACAGCATTGGCAACACCACGATACTCTGCCTCTGCACTGGAACGAGAAAGCGTCGGCTGACGCTTAGAGGACAAAGAGAGCAAGTTATTGTCAAGAAAAACACAATACCCGAAAGTCGAACGTCGAATAGTAGGACAACCAGCCCAATCTGCATCTGAATAAGCAACCAAATCTGTAGTAGAGGATAAAAACAGTTGCAACCCATAATCTAAAGTACGACAAACATACCGTAGAATCCGTTTAAGAGCCGAGAAATGAGGCTCCCGAGGATCATGCATGTAAAGACACACCTGCTGAACTGCATGAGAAATATCTGGTAGAGTAAAAGTGAGGTACTGTAGAGAACCTGCAAGACTCCAATAAAGAGTCGGGTCAGAAACTGGATCACTATCACTTCCCAGTTTAGACTCAGTATCAATAGGAGTCCGATTGAGATTACAATTAGCCATATGTGCCCTGTCAAGAATCTCAATAGCATATTTCTTCTGAGATAAAAACAACCTTGAAGAATCACGTGTAACTGATATACCCAGAAAATAATTGAGCGAACCCAGATCTGTCATAGCAAACTCCTGATGTAACGATCTAATAATTTGTTGTAACAAACTCTCAGAAGAAGTTGTGAGAACAATATCATCAACATACAATAACAAGTAAGCAGTATTGGTCCCTTGTCTGTAAATAAATAAAGAGGAGTCATAACGACTATGAGAAAAAACAAACCGAGTAATATAAGATGCAAACTCCTGAAATCAAGCTCGAGGGGGCTGTTTAAACCTATAGAGAGACCGATGTAACAAACATACATAATCAGGATGAACAGAATCTTGAAATCTAGGAGGGTGATGCATATAAACAATCTCAGAAAGATCACCATGTAAGAAAGCATTCTTGACATCGAGTTGATGAATTGGCCAATGTCGAGAAGCGGCTAGACTAAGAACAGTTCGAATAGTACCCGGTTTAACAACCGGACTGAAAGTCTCATCAATATCAGCCCCTCTAACTGTGAACTACCATTCGCTACAAGACGTGCTTTGTAGCGACTACGCGTGTCATCCGCCAGATACTTGTGGCGAAAAAGCCACAAACAACACACAATATTTGTATCCGGTGGTCTATGTACTAAAGTCTAAGTTTTGTTTTTAATAAGCGCAGTATATTCATCACGCATAGCATTTTGCCAGTTTGGATCATTAAACGCATAACGATAAGATTTTGGTAAAGGAGAGACCAAAGACACATGTAAATTAAGACGCTCAGTGGGGCGGTTAGTCCCGACACGAAAACGTGTAACCATGGGGTGAACCGAGTCAAGGCTTGGTTAACTAGGGGATTTTGGATAATAGCGGGTGCATGTTGGTCCGAAACTGTTGTGGTTTGGTGCGGAACAGCTGTAGGTGAAAATTAAAGTTGAACTGGTGTATGTTGGGCCATGGGGGATGGCTATTGGACTGGTGAATAGATTTGGGCCGAAGATGGGGAAGCAGGTGTTGGTAGGACCGCGGCAGGGGATTGTTGCGCTGCGAGTTTGGTTAGATGTTGTTGGTGTGGTAATGGATCAGTTTGTCTAAGGTGTGGTAAGGGTAGGATTTGGAACAGTAGGGTATGATCAAAGGTATCTTTTAAAAAGGTATAAGCAGAAGTGGAAACACGGTTTCATCAAAAGTGACATGACGTGAAATAATTATTTTGTTGGTGTGTAGGTCAAGGCAACGATACCCTCTATGAGAAGAGGCATATCCCAAAAAATAGAGGGTGTTGCACGTGGTTCAAGTTTATGAGATGGATAAATGTGAGGGTAACATAAACATCCAAAAATGCATAAAAGGGTATAGTTGGGATCTGTGCCATATAAACGGGTGTAGGGAGTGTCATTAGCAATAGCAGTTGAAGGCAAGATATTTAGTAAGTGTGTAGCCATATTAAGAGCTTTGACCCAAAAAGTTAGTGGAATGTTTGCTTGGAAAAGGAGGGTGTGAATGAGGTTATTAATTGTACGAACCATTTATTCATACTTCCCATTCTGTTGAGAGGTTTGGAGACACGAAAAGCGAAATTGAATTCCATTTTGGGCAAAAAGGGTATGTAGGTCATGGTTGTCTATTTCACCACCATGATCACATTGGAATGACTTGATTTCATACTTAAATTGAGTGTGAACACAATTACGAAATAACACGAATTTGGACATAACATCAGATTTATTGAACAAAGGATAAACCCAAACAAACTAAGAATAATGATTTAAAAACAAGACATAATATTTAAAACCTGAAAGATTCAAAATTGGGGAAGTCCACACATCCGAGTGAATAATGTCAAAACAAAAACTAATCACAGTACTGGAGCTAACAAACGAAAGCCTCACGTGTTTGCCAAGCTGAAAAGCATGACACAGAACGGGAGGCTTGGTTCGTGGCTTAGTATATACTTATATAGCAACCCTAATACAGATACTAACCGAATGCCCTTGACCAAGGCAAAAGGTCAAATTCCACAAAAGGATAAAATACACAAGATAGAATCAATGATAAAAAGATTCCGGAAGAGATATTCCCGGGTCGTATGTCCCAACGAGGCTGCAATTGAAGGTAATCCTGGTTTGATGAGAAATTGAATGATGGAGAATATTTAGATATGATGGAAACACTGATATAATTACAACTAAAATTAATTAAATAAAACCTAATTTAATCTACGGGAAACAGATATAGGAAATGGGGATCTTAAAAACTACGGGAAACATAATTAATTATTGGGAAATCCTAAAATACAATCTATAATAAAAAGGGGGAACAAAAATAGTTATCGGGAAACCCTAATACTAAAAATTAAGAAAATTAAATGCTAAATTAAATTAAAAATTAAAATTAAATTCTAATTAACTTAATTTGAAAAATAAAGAAAACTAGAACTAAAACGGAGGTCGTTTGAATGTAAAACGAAAAGAAACGGTAAAACGCACCCGGTAAAACGGGTCTAAGACTGAAATTTAAGAAAAATTAAGCCTACACTAAATTTTATATTTTTCCTACATACTAAATGACAAAATAAAATTTTATAAAAAAGAAAAATATTTTTTTATTAATTTTTGGATTTTTTATGAATTTTTAAAGATTAATAACTAATTAAAACTAAGAAAATAGAAAAAGACAAAAAATAAAAGTTATAAAAATTCTGAAAAAATAAAATTAAATAAAGAAAAAGTTAACAATTCTAAAAATATAAAAATGCCCAAAACGTTGTGGTTTGTGTGCGGGAACAACTGTAGGTAAAAATGAAGTTGAACTGTATATTTTGGCCATGGGGTATGGCAGTTGGACTGGTGAATGGATTGGTGCCGAAGAAGGGGAAGCAGGTGTTGTAAGGCCGCGGCAGGGATTTGGTGCGCTGGTCGAGTTCGGTGGATGTTGTTGGTGTGGTAATGGATTCTTTTGTCTAAAGGTTGTGTAAGTAGATTAGGAACAGTAGGGTTAGATCAAAGGTATCTTTTAAAAAGTATAAGCGGAAGTGGAAACATGGTTTCATCAAAAGTTACGATGACGTGAAAAATTATTTTGTTGGTGTGTGTAGGTCAAGGCAACGATACCCTCCCTATGAAAAGAGGCATATCCCAAAAAAATAAAGGGTGTTCACGTGGTTCAAGTTTATGAGAATGGAAAAAAGTGAGGGTAACATAAACATCTAAAAATGCATAAAAGGGTATATTGGGATATGTGCCATATAAAACGTAGTGTAGGGAGTGTCATTAGCATAGCATTGAAGGCAAAAATTTAGTAAGTGTTTAGCCATATTAAGAGCTTCGCCCCAAAAGTTGGTGGAAGGTTTACTTGGAAAATGAGGTAGCAATGAGGTTAATTAATTGTACGAACCATTCGTTCATACTTCCCATTCTTTGAGAAGGTTTTGGAACACGAAAAGCGGAATTGAATTCCATTTTGGCGAAAAAGGGTAGGGATAGGCCACGGTTGTCTAATTCACCACCAATGATCATCATATGGAATGAACTTTGATTTCACACTTAAATATGAGTGCGAACACAATAACGAACTAACACTAATTTTGGACATAACATCAGATTAAATTGAACAAAGGGATAAACCCAAATAAACTGGTAATAATGATCTAAAAACAAGACATAATATTAAAACCTGAAAGATTCAAAATAGGGGAAGTCCACACATCCGTGTGTAATAATGTCAAAACAAGTAACTAATCACAGTACTGGGAGCTAACAAATGTAAGCCTCACGTGTTTTGCCACGCTGAAAAGCATGACAACCAGAACGGGAGTTCCTCATCTCATACGAAGATTAAATTAGAAAGAACACAAGACGACTCAAGGCACTTCAAACCCTCTGGGTGTCCAAGGCATATTGATGGCCACATATGTTGACTAACAAGGAAATCATAGAGGGATAGGAGATGGAGCTCAGGTAAAGATCCACGAACGCGCTATCGACATCTTAGAGTGACCCTTGACACTCATGAAATCCTTCGACGAAAAACCAAACACATCGAATTCGATAGGCAACTTATTGGTCACGAAACAAATTGATGAACATATATTAAAATTCTTGACAAATGAGGGTGATAAAAACAATATTTAAAAGGAAGAATTTAGTTGGAGTGGCAAAACTATGGGCCCGTGTTGTAGACGGTAATGGAGTGACCATACACCAACCGGGCTATACAGATACATACAAGTATTAAAAATTTCACTAAGACTAATAACCGAATATATTAAGATGAGAGCGTGTGCACAGGTATCCATATTCCCCCAAAGCACCCAGAAGCGAGATCATGAAGTGTCCAGCAGTAAAAGCATGAGGTGACATGTAGTCTCATATCCTGATGTAACTTTGGAACTCCTTGACCCGGAGGAAGTGGCAGTCCTGCCAACAACACAAGGTGTGCTGAACTTACATGCATTAAGAGGCTTGTGGGCAAAGTATCTGCCCCGGCTGGACTAGCTGACTAATGGGTTGGGTCGTATACTGTAGGAAGCTCGGAGGACCAGCTGAGTAGTAACTAGCGGGCAGAATATATCCAGGTGGGCCTGTGGAATAAAGATGCGGCTGGACTGGGCCAGACAAGAAGCCTGGTTGGCCGACAATAGTATGATATGCCACTGGTAATGAATTTTGTAGAATTGGAACATTGCTAGCCACGATATTCGATCCCCCGCATGTAATTACCATATTTCCCAATTGACTAATTAATTTAACAAGGGCTTGTGATGTATGGATTTTAGGTGCTTAGGGTTTTATTTGCTTAGCAATAGTAGACAAAAATAAATGGGACGTAGCACTTAGGAAGGTTAATTTGTATTGGGTTATTATTGTATGATAAAGACTTTAAACTGAAAGAAACACGCTATGAAGAATACCTTGAATGTTGATCAATTTAGAGACTACACCTTTTTATAAATATATATAAATATAAATAAATATATAAATAAGAGGGTAAGAATAAAAAAATCACAATTATAGCAATCCGGGAGTATGATTCCCGGGTCGTTTCCCCGATGAGGAATGCAATGGAAAGTCAAAAGTCATTTTGAGAATCGATGCTTGAATGGGACAAATTTGATGGATAGTTATGATTGAAATGATATTTATCTGGTGTGTAGTTAGAGTTTTGTTTAGTCTCTGTAGCGTATTCTATATATGCTTTTGTTGTATAGCGCACGCGCGGCGTGGTTAAGTGGGCTTGGGGTAGGGTTGCGAGTTATAATGAGTGTGTGTGGGGTGTGGTCTTTTTTTGAGAGTGGCGTCGCCGAGTTGGGGGTTTGGTAGAGTGTGAGATTGAGGTTTAAGTTAGTGGGGGGGGGGATTGGTGGGGGGGACGTACATGAGTGGTTGGTTGAGGGGGGGGCAGTGGTCGGGGGAATATCAAGACCAAGAAGCACGACAAATAAACACGCGCGAGAGTGTGGGGTTGTGTATCACGTGAGTGCTACCAAATTACAAACACAATACAGAGGCTACTCAAGGGAAGGACTCTGTGTGGCCTCCGCGCAGCAGGTGTGTTTAGGGTATAGAGCGCGTTGGCTTTAGCGTGATGTATTAGTATTGATTGGGACGAGGCGAGAAATCTCTCTCACTAGATTTATTCAAAGATATTATCCGTTTCTAGTTATCATCATTATGCAGGAGATGCGATCGTTGAGGGTAGTAGAGACGATGAGCAGTCTACCTAGATATAATATTTTCTAGTAGCAGGGCGGGCGCCAGTAATATCGATGGGTATAAATACAATACAAAGAATGTTCTAGACTCGGGCTTGAGCCCGTTACAAAAACAAATACCAATAAGTGACAAATACGGGATAACACTTTTTAAATAAAAGAGCTAAACTTATTATATACAGATCTACGTACTTTATTTCCATAATTCTATCGGGTGTCGTCAGTCTTCAAAGCTCCATCTTCTGAGCCAAATCTCTGTCATCTTCACTGCTAAACACCTACAACACCACAAAAAGAAATTAATCATTAGACTAAATCCATCACATATTTACAATAAACTAACAAAGTTAAACACAAAAATAAATTAAACAAACAAAATTAATTGATTTTGTTTAAGCACTTCGCTGTAGTGCGTTTTGTATAGAGCGTTTTTATTACATGTCTTTTTGTCATTCCGTTATATAGTTGGATCATTTTACGTTAATTGTATTCTCATTGTGCAAAACCAACCAAATCGTATTATGCAAAGTACATCTTTTGTCACTAAAGATTTCCTTGGAGAGCATTAATGTACAAAAACAAAATTAAAAATATGAGAAGTGCCAAAATTATAATGTATTCTCATGTTGTAAGTAACTTAGATGATTACAATGGACTTAGGCTACTAAGAGAATGCACAAACATTGCTTATCCCTGATACACGATCCTCATTTGATAGAGACTCTTTGTTTGGTGTAAAGTTGAACACTTCATGAAGAAATCCATTTTCTTGCTCATATAAAATCAATCATTACTACTCCATAAAAATGCAGACCAGTTGGTTCACAACAATTCCAATTGTCTTGTAGCTTTGCTTTTTTCTAACACACAATTCAAAAGCATTCACAAGTGTTAAAAAAATAAGTAGAAATAGAGCTTTTTAGTCCAAACATCCAACAACTGACCATTACATTGTATGTGCCTTAGCTCAAACCAAATATATAGTTCAGGTGCATTACTTTCTCGTCTTTATTGATGAAAGTGACACAACCAAAAAAATAGTAAATATTGTAACACTCATAAAAATTTGCTCAATCTTAGTATGTTATTCAACATTGTTGTAATGAGATTATGTGTTCTTGACCTTTTTTTCTTTTGCATAAGATGTAGCGTCAAATAAAATTTCGATGATGTCTCTACGTTAAGTGATTCATACACCAAAAATATTCCAATATAATTAAATAAATGCATGAGTTTCACTAACAAAAATGTAAACAATCCTCATCCACACATATCATATGCTTATCTCCTTATTTTTTTTAATCATAACATCAAACTGTTAAAGGCAACTTTGAATTCGTTGTCAAAAAAGAGTATACATTAACGAAAAAGCTTTTTCAGAAAATGTGGAAACGATTTATTTATGAAAGCATATGCACCCATGATTAGTTATTCATTATCAATACAAAAAACGACGCCATTAAGAACCATACGAGTTATTGTGCTAATATAGTTAGCAGTAAACCAAGTGATCACTAGAAAAACATGAAGTTTTAAATTTGTCTCGTCTTCCTTCTGTTTCACATACGTCAATTCTAGTATACGTTCAGTCCCAACCATGTTAATGCTTTAAACTTTGAAATCACATGAACTGATCAGTCAATCCTTTTTTATAGTATCTGATTAGCTGATATCATCTGGTTTGCCTTTGTATAAAAGGTCCAACCAACATCTGTCAGGTTTAGTTTAGTCCAGGCGTCAATCCATCCATTTGGCAGTGGAAACTCACCATCCAATTCGTCCTCCCAATTTATATCACCGCAAAAGATTGCGTCTGGGTTCATATTGAGAAAGTCAACTGCTTCGTATACTTGTTTGACATGTTATTTACCGTACATTTGGTCCCATGTTGGTGGATCGGGGCACGGACTCTCGAGATGGGATGTAGCAACAACTAAAGGAATATTTCCTTGAGTTGAAACTTATGTGATGCATAACTCTCTCCCCATTATAGAATAACTAAATTGCTTACAGCCAAAGGATTTTACGGGCAATTTTTTGAGCTGCAAATCTCGTTATGTCAAAGTTTGTCTAAAAAATTAAAACTGACCGGTGATGATTTGGTAAAATTAACACTAACCTGCATGTAAAAGTATCGTCTGGTGCTTGCCTTATCAAAAGAAATTGAGCATTTATAAGACTTCTACCAATCAGATCTCTGAAAAATCGCATAGATATTAGGAGTGACCTCCTACAATGATAATATGCCAAAGAACGAAATGATTCAATCTTTAAAAGAAATCAAACTAAAAGAAACTATTGGCATTTTTGAAAGAAATCATATTGACTACCTGCAAGCATATGACATCACGAGAATGAAATTAAATAATGTCACCAATGGACCTCATTCTTATATGAATATCGACATCCTTTGCAAACCAAACATTGTAACTCAAAATCTTTAGAGTTTTCACATCCTCTTTTGGCCGAGTTTCGCCTGCAATAAGTTTTAGCTTATATGCTTATAAAGAACCACCTTCATTACATTTATGAAAAAATATTAATTAGCACAAAATATGTATAAACAACCTCTCTTACGTTTAAACTCTAACGCAGCAAACGGGTAATCATTAAGATTGACGAAAAAAGGAAACGAGTTGAGAGTCACCCAAAGTGTAGTGTATTTTTAAATTAATATGGAAAAGGTTTATTAGAAGACGAAAACTACAAACTTGATAAGTGTACATTTTGACATGTATCATAAACAACCTCTGATTTACGTTGTTGTAGTGTTTTGTTACTTGATAAGCCGTTTCTGGCACGTATTTGAGAACCAAGTTGAGATAAAGAACATCTCTGTCTTTGGTTGAAAAGAAGCAGTGTTTGAGTGAAACAACATTGGGTGATAAAACAGACATACTGTTTGCAAACACACTGAGGACAAATGCATTTGCTATTGTTCTTGAACAATTATAATAGTAAAAGTAAGAAGTTGTTACCTGGCAAGATCTGCTTCAAGGTCTGGTTTTTTGTTGTAGTTGAAGGAATCATCAAATCCAAGAAAACATCCCAAATGCGCGGTACCCTACCACCTCATGTATTCACTCACTATATGTCGTAAAGTAGAAAAGAAAAAATATATAAGAAGACTGTGTATCCACTTTTAAATGGGATATTCATTGGAACTGATCATAATCAACTTGCATATAGGGCGTTTGGGTTAGTTATAAAGACTGATTGTATGCTTATTGGTTTTATAAGATGAACCTTGATTATTAAAATCCATATGCAAAAAACCTACAAACTTAGAATTCATTTACGTTCATATGACTGATATACCTATGGTTTTGATGAGGTGTTATTTTATACACTTTTTCGGGGTTATTTAACCCCCTAAATCATGCAAATATGCGCAGATGATGTGCTTAATCATTTATTTCTGTGTTTTTAACATTTGGATGGCTTTTGGAGGAAATACACGTGACTTGGGCTCAATTGTAGAAGAAACGGACAAGACTACGACTCTACACCAAATCCCTTGAAGAATTGTGCACATAGTGTGTGGAGTCTGTTATGACTCCTTAGATCGTTATTAAGACTCATCTAGGATACAGTAGCAATGATTAATAAACTTACACAACGGAATAATAAAACACAAATCAGAGTTACTTCAAGTTTTTCTTTATTCACTATATCCCCAAGATCAAATGATCCTTGGAGCTATACTAACTAATACATAGATGTCTATAATACATCTATTACTATCTACTAACTAACTATTAGACTCTCATTGGGAGAGTTCTAACTATTCTGGATGTATAAAACGGATGCCTCTAATACCCTTTATATAGAGGGTTTACAAGAAAACCTAGCTTACATAGGAAGCTAACTTAATTTGTATTAGGAAGCTAATTAAAACTAATTAAAACCTTCTTTTATCTTTGATATTCTTTGACTTTTCAATGCTTATCTTCATGGAAATCTTCTAGCTTTTAATTCTTAACAATCATCATGAATGAAACAACTTCAAATGCGCGCTTCCCCTTGACTCAAAGATCTTCTTGATACATGTCAACACACATAAATAAGCTGCAAAATCATATCTTCTTAAGTCTTCTTCCCTTTTTATTTAATCATCTAATAGGGGGGTCCCCCCCCCCCCTTCTGAAGATATGCAACTTGGAAACACTTCCCCTCCAGTGGTGCATGTAGATGGGTAGATATTAGAAAAAGACACGGCTCACCCCATGTATTTTACTGTTTCTATACCTCATAGTATTAATAGTAAACGTATACTTTTCAGTATTGAACCGGTACTAATACCCCGGTGTATTAGTAAGAACTATAAATACCTTCTTACAACTTATGGAAGAGGTAAGCATCTAGTCATATTTAACACACACTAACTTAAGTTGTGTTTTCCTTTTTCTCCTCCACTATTCTCTCTCTCTAACTTCCTCTCTAGATCTCTTTAGATCTATACATGTTTTGTGTAATTAGGAACCAACAATTGGTACCAGAGCTAGTGGAATTCGTGATTGATTCGTGTGGTTCATTCAGCCTCAATTCGTGTCTTATTTTTTGCTCAAAAAGGCCACGGTTCAATTTGATTTTGGCTTATTTGTTTTGTTAATCTTGATCTCCTCTTGACTACACATCAAAAAGGTTAGATTGATAACAATTTCGTGTGTTATACAATCTCCAATTCGAAATTTAAGTAATTAAGTTTGGTGTTTCTCGTGAGGGTTGCTTCGTTTTTATGATCCAACGGAGAAATACATGTTATAGGAAGATAATCTTCATACACCATCTTATATTGCATATAAAGCTTTGTTTTTCGTGTTAAAAATATATATGGTTTGGATTTTGTTGAATTCGACCTTATTTTCTACATGGAGTTTGAATATTAATACTATATTCAAAGTGTCGGTTTGACAGGAAAAGGGGGACAAGATCCACGATTTTAGGAAAAAGTCAAAGGCGAGTTGCTATAATAATCAATTAAAATAGGCGGCGGTTTGCTTTTTATGCCGTCGTTGCCTTGTATTGTGCTGTTTTGACAGGTCAAGGCGAGTGAATATTACTAGCAAAATAGGGAAACGGCGGTTTAATATTAAAATATATCCGGCGAGTCTGCTAAAACGGCGAGTTGCAAACACTCGAGTTGCAAAACGGCGAGTTGCTAAAACGGCGAGTTACCAAATGGCGATTTGAGTAAATTTTATAGGCAGCAAAAAAAGGTTTCAAAAAGAAGCAGCGGTTTGATTATTCTATTACACGGCGGGTTTTGCTTACACTACACGTTTTGATTTAAAAAAAATACTTATGGAGGAAAAGTTAATAAAATTTAATTATACCTATACCCTTTGACTCATTTTTACACTCCAAATTAAAATTTTGGTAATAGGTGTAAAAATTTTGTTAAAAAATTCAAATAATTTTTGGCGGAAAAATTAAGAAAAAATCAATTTCTCAATGACTTTTTAGCTAATTTTTTACACAAAATTTTAAATTTGGTGAATAGAAAAAATTTTGTGTTTTTGGTCAAAATTCCAAATATTTTAGTGCCAAATAACAAAACCGTCAACCTAAACAGTACTTAAACAGCATTAAGCAAACAACAAACCTACCTTAACATCAAACGATTCATTCTTCATCGTTATCTATTGTATGTGTAAAATCCCCGTTAATCTTATTATCGGTTTTAATCATAGACTGTATAATCCCGAGAACGTTAATTGCATTTAAAACCGACACCATCAATCACATTATCTATTAAATCCTTAATTTAATTTCACACATCGAATTTTAATGGAATCTTCTAAATTTAATTAAAAGAGAGAGAGCTTCAACTAACTCAACGGCTCGCAAAACCAAAGGCACACCAACTGCATGACATGGGTTGAACAACTCGAGACACCTCTTTATGATCTCTTTCATCCTTAATTCGCCTTATGCTGTGACTAGCTTTTAAAACATCATTTCGCACATTCTTTGGTGAAGAGCATCAACTTTCAATTGAAGATTTATCATAATCCTGGATCAGTTTAAGGCTACAACTTGAAAGAAGAGAATCTACATGGGTTATGCAAAGACTTGTCTACAAGCACATCATAACACAGTTCAAGAATTCTATGCCTCAAAAGGGTAAATGCAACGGATCTTCTAATCAAGGTTGGCAACAAGGACTTGAAATACTCGCGCGCTGTGAACCTATTGCAACAGACGTGAATCCTCGAAACCTGGATACACTTCGAAGCGGTCAATCATAGAGTTGTAAATACATAAGGTGTAATACGCATGAAAAAAATGAACTAAATGCAACTAAAGGGAAAATGGAAGACAGTTTCCATGATAAATACTTCAAGACATCAATTAAGATCAGTGTCAAGATGCAGTCTCAAGATATTCAATCAATCCCATTCAGCAATGGATTGACAGCTTGATTGTATAAAAATGCAGTATTTGATAAGAGCCTCAAAAACAACAATGCAGCAAATCAGAGATTGAAACTCAGATGCAAAGGCAAGAGGAAAATGTCAATATGCGTGAAGCAGTTGATGCTGGGTTGGTTGTCACAGAAAGCAGTGGGAGTTATACCATACAAGCTGTGGATGCAGATATCAGACCAGTACATGACGATGAGCCATTTGCTGAGGTACAATTAACTGCTCTACATAATATCCTTGCTAATGAACAACAACATACTGAGCAATCTAAACCCAGTTATGACACACATCTGTTGGAAATTGATAGCAATACCACTCCTGATTCAACAAATATGTGTCATAGGGGAGGAGAGATTGACCAGGATGCTGAACATGATCAAGTAAAAAGTCCTTTGCTTAAGGCTGAGTTTCTCAAAACGAATGATATGGTTGAAAAAGAAGTGTATAATGAACTTTCAAACAGATTTTTACAACTTGAGAAACATTGTATTTCACTTGAAATTTCAATTCAACAAAAGGAAGAAAGTTTTCAAAGTAACAAAATCAAGTAAGAATCAGGAGATCTCCTGAATTTCTTAATTTTATTGAATAAACGAATTTGAGAAGCTCAGCTACAAGCCAAAAAACTCAACGATCACCAACTTGAAGGAACAAAATTAAAGAATGTGCATGCGAAAAGGTAATGAGCCAAGGATAAACAATTACATTGATGTAATTGAAACAATTAACATCGAATTAGAACATAAAGTGGCTAAATTACTTAAGGAAAATGAGCATTTAAAACAGACTTACAAAGAACTTTATGATTCTATCAAAAAGACACGAATTCAGACGAAAGATCATAATGACTCACTGATTGCTCAAGTAAATAGTAAGACTGTTGAAAATGCTGATTTAAAAGCTCAGATTCAGGAAAAGGTTTTTGCGAATGTAGCATTGAAAAACGAATTAAGAAAGTTAAAAGGAAATAGCATGGATACTAAGTTTGCAAAACCATCAATCTTGGGGAAACCGGTTTTACAACCACCCAGAAACCAATCAGTTGTTAGACAACCAAATGCGTTTAAATCTGAACGACCTAACTTTTCAAAACCACGGTTTGCCTCCCAAGTTGATGTGAATAACGTTTTGTCAAAACCAGTCACTCCTTATTATTTGCCTAAAGTTCGAGAATATGTGCTTGCAAAACCTCATCACGTGATTGCACCTGGCTCATTTAGGAATAGTCAAGAAGAACCGTATGGTTCAAATGATATGGCTCATAATCACTATCTAGAGGAAGCTAGGAAAAAGACACAAGAAAGAAATAGGAATTCAAAACCTAGTGTGATGCATACTACTAGTCTACAAAACACTACTAATGGCAGCAAACCAAATACTAGGAGTAACAATCAAATATCTAGGAGTTTGCCTGTATCTAAGAGTAGTTGTGGAATGTCAAATGGTGTGTCGCTAGTAGATCACTCTAGGAATTCTAGTTCTTTTTCTGACTCCAAAAATGTGTTTTGTTCGATTTGTCATAAATATATCTTTAAATAACAAATTCATGATGATTATATAAACAAAATCCTAATAAGGTGAATTCTCGTGCTAAAATTCAGTCTCCCAAGATCAAAAACAACAATCCCGTTGAACCAAAGAACCACACTCATAAACCTGGTAAGCGAAATGGTATAGGACAAAGGTTTTCTCTCAATAAGTCTTCCGCTGTGCATGAGAAACCACACACTCCTAGATCTTATCCATAGGTGAAACCAACGGGTAGAATTTTCAAGACTGTTAGTCTTAGGTGGATACCTACTGGAAAGGTGTTCATAGATAGCACAACCAAAGTTGACAGTGAACCTCCAAATGGTTCAAATGATGATATCACTAACCCATATGAATGCAATCAAACTCTTTATGTTAGTGCAGGTACTTCTAACTCAAGTGCAGGTACATCTGTCAATCCTTTAAAGGAAAGACTCGGAGTTTGGTTACCAAAAAGACTGATATCTCATACGTCAGGAAGTTTACGGTGGGTTGTAGGTCGGAATTTTTTGACGTTGGTTTTGTTTGCCAGGTATGGACGTAACAATATAAAATTGTTGTATGTGTCGATATTGGTGAGTTGAACGGGTATTTGAAGTTCAGGTGTTGATTTTTTGATGGTCTTGTGTTCCGGTTATTATTTTAGTTCGTCGTATTAGACGTGTTGGAGATTGTATGAGAAATGTTATACGTAAAGGTTATGAAGAAATAATAGTGGTGAAATCGCGTGATAGATTGTTGTAATAAGTTGGGAAATGAGAAAACTTTTTCGCGATGTAGAAGAGACGAAAGGTTTATATGCTAGATACTGGTATTCGCATAATTCCGCAATAATAGAAAAATTAGAAAGAAGGTTGGTTGGTAGGGGGGGTTTCGTTTGTATGTTCAGGTAGTTGAAGGAATTCAAATCTGATGAACATTCATCTTGATGACGTTTGGACAAAACAGTTCAAGCCTCGTTCTTCATCAAAAGATGTTTGGACAAAACAGTTCAGACCTCGTTCTTCATCTTGATGATGTTTGATCAAAACGGTTCAAACCTCGTTCCTTAATGTCAAATGGCGTCTGTTGGCATCTCTTCAAGCCCTGTTCCTTAAAGTAAAGAAAGGTGTACGCCTTCAGAGAAAAGGAGAGTGTACGTGTCAGTGCATTTATCCTTAATAACGAAAAGAGAAATCTTTTCGGTCTTGAGCTATTTTCGAAACACTCAATGTTTGTTAGCTCAAGTCGATGGCTTTCGTATTCTTCTGTACGAATCCAGTTTTTCAAAGAAAAGGAGAGTGTACGCTTCAGTGCGCTTTATCTTCAAAAGAAGAGAAATCTTCTTGTGTTTGACCATTCTCATTAACAAGCTTCATATTTTCCCATGCTTGTTCGTTAGTTAAGTGGACCAACGTACATTAGCTGGTATTATAATTCACTAGATCAAAAATGGCAATCGCATATGCAATTTTTGAAGGGGAGAATAGTGAATTAAATGTGATTAAAATGGTTTATCTTGGTCTTTGAATGTGTATAAAATGGTCAAATGTGAAAGTGTAGGGTGTTAAATCTGTAAGGTGTTAAATCTGTCTGTAGGGTGTTAAATCTGTCTGCTAGGAGATTAAGATAATCTAAAATGCCTTGGATCTTGCTTAATGTTAGATAGCGGTTGCATATTCTTGATGGCGGAATGTTAACCTACTGCATGGCGGTTTGGTGATCTGTTGGGCAGCGTCTTAGGCTAATTGTCCATGTCTTGGCCCAATAAGCCCAATAAACCTCTTAGGCCTATTCCAAAGGACCATTTGTCTTGTTGACTCTCATACAGGCTTAGTTAACTTGTCATTGAGCCTATCAGATAATCTCTAGACCATCGACCAAGGTTGACCAATGTTGACTTAACCCAATGTCCAGTGACTCTAATGTGGAATATCTTCGTGCTAATCTGAATATCAAGGGCATGTCAAACTCAAGGCGAACATCTTTATCTAACATTGATTATATGCTATGTTTGTCTATCTTTGTTGATATTCTTTAACAGATACGATGGCAGAAGAGAATATTCCTGCACCTGAACCTACAAGATGAGATGAACAGATCCTTCATTGCTCAGAACAGTTACAGATTGGAAAGGGAAACCTTCTCTTAGATCTACAGAAGTTGCAGAATAATCATATCTTCTACATTTCAGTTGATATTTCAAGAACACAAACTTCATTAGGGCATTCACTACATCAACAAATTCCTTTTTATCTACATTCAGCTATTCTGGAATACTCTGACTTTTGATGCAAAGAATGGGGTTAATAGCTTTCAAACTTGATGAAAAATGGTTTACTCTGAGTGCTGATCTTGTTCGGAAGGCCTTAGAGATCACTCCTGCATGACAACATCGTCCCTAAACCAGACTTAGCTTTGGAATTGGGTAAATCTATCAGCTTAACTGAAGCTGAAGAAGAAGCTGTTGCAAGAGAAGTTCATGCTACTCATGCAAGAATTGTGTCTGACCAGACCCTGAGCAAACAATCAAGAAGACTAGACTGGATCAAACTCTGGAAAATTACATGTGTCTCTTGCTGGACCAAACCCTGAGCACATGGATGATGAATTCCTCGCAACAGCCTACCCAAAGGTCCATGAAAACCTGAAGCTCATAACAGACAAAAACGGTGTCTAATGAATAAAATCAGAAAGTCATCTGTTTCTGGTCTTCCATGAAAAATCGCGATGACACTTATAACTTTGGTGATCATTTCTTATACAAACCAACCGAAGAGATCAGGAGAAATCTAAATTATAGAGGAGTCTGATTTCCACAAAACCTGATCAAGTCATCAACAGTAACTTCTACTCCTCAATAATTTTCTCCTTCACAGATGTCTCATCTATTAAGCCGTCGTCACTGGTCACTCCTCCACCAATCAACACGGAAGCTACAACAATTACCACATCTCTCCCTGAAACACTCCATTCATCGCCCTTCAAGCTAAGAGTGCAAGATTGGACAAGAGATGATTTGAAGTAAAGAAAAGACTGATCACTTCTGCTACTCTGCTGATGTTTTGGCTTTCGAATAAAATCCCCAGTTTCCTACGGTTGTTGATGAATATCTAGGAACAAAACTTGATGATGCTCCATCCTTAATAAAAAAAAAAGATTCTTGAACGCCACACGCAGATTTAATCAGAAATACACTTGCTTATGCCTGCCCAAGTCCATCAGACTCAAGAATCTAAAAAGAGTCCCAAAGATATTATCAGAATCAAAAGGGGCACAAGGTGAGGAAAAACAAGATTCACTTACATCCATCAGGTTAACAAACAAAGTGGCTCTTGAAAATTTGATCTTAAAGAGTGCTCTCTTCCAACAACATGAATAAGACAAGACTGCAAATAGAAATCCTTGCCAACTACCATCTATACCTAAGGCATCTTATGAAAGCTTTAATACAGTCAATGAAATTCCATGGATAAGGAAGTTACAGTCAAGGTTAAAGACCACAAGAGAAAGCATGATAGTGATGATGAAGAAGACGATGATGATATGAGCCCTTCAGCCGATCGAACCCAGGTAGTCAGCAAGAGAAGATGAACCCGAATCTGACGCATTTGGGTCAGTCTCGCTCCATTTCTCAAAGATGATCACCAAAGTTTCAAAGAAACCACGGGAGTCTGATGCATCTGCTTCCAAACAACATCCAGCTCTTACCTCAACTGGATGGCAGATCACTGACACAAGAGATGATGTTGTTAACTCTCTGATGCATATGCTTCCAAACAACATCCAGATCACTGACACAAGTCTGATGCATATGCTGAATCTGAACCCGAGCCCACACAAAGAAGACAGTCAGGTATGCTTTTGAGATTTCTTTATTGTCGTCCAAAGAAGAGTCCTTCTGATTCGTCTTAAGAAGCTTCAAGGTATCAAACTCTTACTCCTCTGAACAAGAGGCTGCTGAACATAATGAAAGCTCTCAAAGGAAAGCAAAATATGGGCAAAGACAACCTGGAACTGAGGCGCAATTAAGGAACTGTTAACCTACTAGGGTCCTGATGATCACATCATACTCAGAGCCCTTATGTGAAGGAACAGGAACCAAACCCAGGGGTCCTATGAGGAAAAAAGCTAATTCTTTAGTGCGAAGCAGATGTGGTCAGTGACCATTTTGACAGAGATGATAATGCTGGGGATGATAATGAGGAAACTAATCCTGATCCTGAAGAAATATATAAGTAAAAGATGAACCAGAACAACAACTAATGAAACCGAAGTTGAATCCCCATTGTCTCTTTCCTATCCAACAAGTTATCTTCATTAGTTTCCTTTATCTGATCCTCAGTCATCGATCTCTCATCTCCAAAACCAGTAATACGCCTCCCTGTCAAGAATCATTTATTACAAATTCACCACCAACATCCGCACTACAGCGAGAGCATTCATTCTTGAAATGGTCAAGTCACGGCTCCTGTGCAAATCAGTTCAGGACCTGCGCCTTCTTTGATAAATCCTGGATACATCAGTTCAGGACTCGTGCAAATCTCAGTTTCTCCAACACCATATGTTCCACCATCCAAGAAAGACTATGAGATCCTGTTGTAACCATTGTTTAATGAGTACTATAATCTTCCACCACGAACTGTTTCCCCAGATCCGGTAGCTATTGTTGCTTCAAGAGCTGTTGATCCAGTTGGTTCACCTTCATCAACTACCATTGATCGAAGATAAAATCTACTAGTACTTTACCAATAAATCAGGAAATTCAATCTCAAGTCACTCATCAAGGTGTTGAAGAATAAATTCATGGACATCAAAATGCATAATTTAATAATGCACCCCTCCTTCATAATACTTCTTCAAACTCTAGTTTTGAAGAAACTAATTGACAAGGGGTTATTCCATTAAATTTGCATCATCTTAATTCAACTGTTTAATACTATCACTAAGTTGACAAAGAATCACTCATTAGAGAATGTTATTGGCGATCCTTCTCGTCCCCATTTTAACATAAAGTACTACCAGAACATGCCATTTGGAGCTACTTTGACGCAAATGAAAATCCCAACCTAGAAACCAGTCATTTCCAACGCTAAACTAACAATATGGGACATAAAACCATTGTTTTTTTTGGTTAGTGTATTACCATTCGGTGTGAAACGGTATGGTTAAGAAATCTACTATCTCAAAGATATAGTTTAAGTTTCCTGGCCAATATAGTTCAGGACCCGTGCTTCATGTAATGATGTCTGATCACAAACAGTTTCAGACCGCAGCCACACGACAAGAGATGTCTGTTGAAAATGTCCTCTTCATGCCTCGTTCCTCACGGACAAAAGGCTTCAAATTTATGACAACATCTGACCCCTGTGCCCACATAAGAACAAAATGTTGTTTTTCCTACAGCATAGAAGACAGATTCGTCACAACAAGGGTTGGAATTGTCTCTTCAGTCCTTTACTTGAAGAATATTCCAATCCAACACACGTCAAGCTGAGAAAAACAACATAATCAAGCACCAAATGCCAACAATTCAATAAGATGATTTATCAAATCCTTTTGTAGCACAGTACAAGAAATTGGTGAGTCTTCCCCAACTCAACATTGATAATACCGTTGTGCATTCATTTTCAACCACAAAGTTCGTGATTACCGATGGACCAAGATCATCCCATTAGAACAAGTTCGTGGAAACCAACCATGCCTAGTTCAAACAAGACACAGCTTGCCGCAGATCCTGAAAAGTGTATGTCGGCTGCGTCTACGGTGAGAATTGTTGAACCGAAGAACTTTAATGAGGCAATGGGCTGATTCTGCATGATCGAAGCAATGCATGATGAAACTTCATCAGTTCGACAGACTAAACGTCCTGGGAAACTCATCGAACAACCATTTTGGCAAGATGGTTATTAGCGAAATGTGGTATGGAAGAAACAAAAAGGATGAAGATCAGACTTGTAATTACGCACAAAGCATGACTTGTTTCTAAAGGTTATGCTCAGGAAGAGGGTAATTGATTTTGAAGAATCATTTGCCTCCAGTGCTCGCTTGGAAGCTGTTGTTGCCGGTAATCGCAGCACACAAGTCTAATTTCTAATCTATCAGATGGACCTGTGAAAACGTCATTTCTTAATGTCCACTGAAGGAAGAGGTTACGTTGCTCAGCCGAATGGTCATTGATCCAGATCATCCATAAAAAAAGTCAAACCTTCTAAGGAAAAGCTTTGTATGGATTAAAGCAAGCTCCATGAGCCTGTATGATGACTATCAAACTTCTTGATGTCCAAAAGCTTTTCTAAAGGTCAATGACCGACTTTAATTCAAGAATAAATACCGGGAGATATTCTACTTGTGTAGATTTACGGTTGATGAATTATTTTTGGGTCTACAACCCTAAATATTTAAAAAGAATTTTGAAAAGTTAATGCACAGTAGAATTTGAAATGTCCTTAATGGGGAAGGAATTATTATTTAGGACTTCAGATCCACCAGTCCCCAAAGGTATTTTTTATCAAATCACTAAGTACGCTTTATAAATTCTAGAAAAAGCAAGAAATATGGACAATTGTCACTAACCAATTGGTAAAACCTTGTCTACAAAACCCAAAACTAATTGTAGATTTATAGTGGAGAACCAGTAGATCAATCTTGATATCGTAAGTAAAATCAGTCACTCATGTACTTGACATCTAGTAGAACCAGACTTAGTGCTATTGTGCATGTTATCAAGCACAGACCAACTCAAAAGCACCTCAAGAGGTTAAAAGAATCTTTAAATACCTAAAGGTACCATAATAATGGACTCTGGTAACCAAAGGATTCTGGCTTTGAACAAGACATCATTTTCAGACGCGATCATGACGGATGCCTTTATACTCGAAAAAAGCACTTCTGGAGGGATACAGTTCCTTGAGATAAACTTTTATAGCTGGATGTCAAAGAAAACAAAACTACACTGCATATGTCTTCATGCAGAGAAACAGAGACTGGCTGTTATCTGCGAGTTGTGCTCAAGTAATGTGGATGAGACACAGCTTCAAGCTTATGCTTCAGCACAACAAAATTACCATTGTATTGCGACTCTCAGTCAGCCATAACAGATATCAATTCGAATACCCCTTACAACACACTCAATACAAAGCCCAAAATCCCATACTCGTATCACTTCATAAAGGAACAGTTGAAAATGATATTATTTAATATAATTTTGTCAGAACTGAATACCAATTAGCTGATTAATTTACGAAAGCCCTTCCTGAGGATCAGTTTTTGTATCTTGTCAGAAGGATTGGTATGAGATGTTTGACTCCAGCAGAACTGGAGGTTCTGACAAACATAACTGCTTGATATTATCATCAAACATCATCTTGTAAATATAAAAAAAATTATTAAAATTAAAATCACTGTTGAACTGTACCAAAAAATGGCTTATGTACATTTCTGTGCATAACCCGGGCCTCATCGTAAAGGAAAATACACGTCTCAGTGCATTTTCCTCAAGCAACGAAAAGAGAAGTCATTTCGGATATTTTGCGCTACTCCCAAAACCAAACAATTCAAAGTTTTGAGCTCATGACAATGGCTTGCAGTTTATTTGTCTGACTATTCACCCGCTTTTTCAATCTGAGGAACGCATGTCGTCGAATGACAAGCAGTTCCTGACAACGGGTGATAATTTTTTCCCGGCATGATTATTTCATATCCATGCATCATAGAATAAGTGTAACTATTCAGTGCATTTATTTTGTCAAAATAAGAGAAAATCTTATTTCAATTGGGAAATATTTCTTCACAATGAATCAATATTTTCATAATCACGAAAAGATTTTTCAACGATAATTCGACCTCTCAACAATGCCTACTAACTCTAAAATAGAAAACTTGTCATTATTTGAGGGGGAAAAGTGTCAAATAATCTTTCAAATGGTCTTCAAAATAAGTCAGGATTAAACCGTTGAAGTTTTTTGATAATGACAGATAACAATTTAAAAGGGAGTTAGATTCAATATTAACTAACATGTGGCCATAGATGTAATTTGCTTCAAACTTTAGACACTTATTTGCAATTGAAGACTATAGAGATTTATGCTTTTATACAGACATACGACTAATATTGCCCGTTTTTTTATGCGTCAAATTTGTAAAAAGACTTAGGAATGTTTTGCGAATTCATTCGTAGTTTAAAAAGCCTTGAAACTGATTCTCAACGGGAAATTTAAGTTTATTAATTCGCGAACCCGAGCTCAAGCATTGTTTGATATTAAGATTTTCTGATTCTGAGGTATCGAAACATCAGGAAGAGAAAATACAACCTGAAAGGTACATCAACACAACTACACCTGATAGAATCATCATAGCCTTAATTATTGTATGCCATTCCGGAAGACAAATTGTCTTATCGCAGAGAAAATCAGTGTTTTAACTGAGTTACTTCCGGTGCGCTATCCCAACCCACATAGAGAGAAAGAGATATCTTGTCATTTATGCTATGCATTCAGTTGAGATACAGGGAAATGTGTTGTCAGAAGACTGAGTAAACGAGAGAAGATTTGGTTACTGATTCAATTAATTCTTCCTTTAACATCAATCAACAAGCGTGTTTTTTAAACAGAGTAGAAATATTTAATCCAAAGATACATATGGTATGGATAAGTATGATATTTCCTCTAGTTATCCAGAATCCCGATAAAAAAAAAAGAGTACATTTGGGACTTAGTTGTCTTAGGTGTTATCAGTTTGTCTCTGAGAGGGAACAATTAAGATATCCGGAGACTTAGTTGACTTTGGTTGTTTCCAATTCATATCACCTATCATGTTAAGAGAATTAGAACATCGGGACTTAATTGACTTTGGTGTTACGGTTTCAAATTAATTGTACTCACCGATTTGGCGACAGACTTCATAGTATTCTTAATGCAAATGCAAGAAGGCTATGAACCTACTCAAGAAAGGATTGTTGATTCAGGGGAAAGCTAAGAAAACTTCCATCTGGAGAGTATCGAGACGGACTACTAGACTGCAACATGAAGCAAAATGACTCATGTCAATTCGGTATTGAACATTTCAAGTCCTGTCTCATACATAATCTTGTGAATATATAAATGTGTAGTGTAGACTTAATTATAGGCTAATATAAATAGTGTTTGAGTACAAATTTTCAAGAATTTCTTGAGAAAATTCAAAAATCTTTTCAATTAAACAGTACTGCAGCACTATCTTATATATCCCTCAACGATTGAGGGGGAGCATTAATAAGTTTCCAAACACGCTTGTCATAATTAGGGCACACATTCCTCCGAAAGTTATAACATATTAAACAATGATATCCAAATGGTCAAATGATTTGAACATTTTTTGATAAGGGGAGAAAAATGTGATTAAAATATGTAATGTGATCATATTACTCAAGTGTATACTCCACCAACATGTGCTAAACAGTTTCGAATACGACCGATAACACAATGTATGAGGGGAGCTTTTCTGAAAAGCAAAAACAATCGGGTAACTAAAACACTTTGATATTTTTATCATAAGTACCTGATTGAGTTTTTCAACATGATTTTAAGCAAGGTGAACTGACCAAAAGAACAGACCATTGTATTATACTGATTTATCTAAGTCATAAGGATGGTAAGGTTTGGTACCTGCACGATATAATCTTGCAGGATTTTTATTGTTTCCCAAGGATCCTCCCCTGCTAGAACCGGAGGGATCTACCCAGAGACTTATCCCACTAGTTAGTGGTAGAATCCCTTAGGTAGATAACAAGGAGTAATGTAAGGAAAGGGAATAGTGCGACTGAGATGGAGCTAGTACTGTGAATAAAACCAACAAGTCTGAGGTCATGAAAATCTGTAAGCAACTAAAGGGTTGAATGAAATGAAAAAGAATTGTACGGATAAAAGGGTGTAAAGAAAGAAGCCCTCCATACACTTAGGCAGAAACCGGGTCAGTAACATATGCATGCAAAATCACTAAAATATTGCCTAAACATTGAAGAGACATCATGGACCCAGTGATGCAATGCACAAATGCACAACCCTCCCAATCCACTCAAATTCTCTTAAAAGATTTCTTTCTGTTTCAATTTCTCCGGAGACTAACCATGTAACTAACTGACTCACTTTCCACCCGAAAAAGTCGGTATTGGAAAAAGGTGGCAGACCAGCACGCAGCCTCCGATAACAAAAATCAAAAAACACTTTTGAGTCTCGAGCCAAGAGATCATCAATTAATCTCGTTAGGAACAAATTCCATTTTACTTTATTCCCAGACACTGTGATTACAATTTGTATCATAAGATCCGTACGCATTATCCTTGAGATTTTGCCAGAACATCCGAGTGATACGTAAGTATTCACAGTGAAGATGGAAAATCCTGCTTGAGACAACTCAAACTAGCTCATGGTAGGTGACTTGTAGATCCAAGAAGGATCAAAACTTTGTGAAAACTAGAAAACACACGTTGCGATTCTACATGAATCAAACTTGTTCCAGTAAAACGAATTGACGGTCATTGGACTTGGAAAACAAATAAAACTTACGACGTGTTACAAAACTCTTTGCAAAGGTATCGCATGATTGTATTTACAAACGTAATTTCTCCTTTAATTGCTAACTGTTAATTAAGGAACATTTAAGATGAGGATGGAGATAACCGTGTTCCAACCAATCAAATATTGAAATCTACTTACATCAAAAGCTTTTGTGAGCAAATCTGCAACATTCTTGTCAGTATGGATTTTGACCATTTGAATCAATTTCTTTTCATTGCAATCTCTAATAAAATGATGTCTAATCTCTATATGCTTTGTTTTTTAATGAAAAACAGGATTTTTAATTATGAAAATAGTACTGTTATTGTCAATAAAAATCTTGGTATGCATAAAATTGTACCCATAATCAAGTAGTTGATTCTGAATCCAAAGCACTTGTCCACAGCAACTTGAAGCAGCCACATACTCAACTTCTGTTATGGAATTTGCAACCACTGTCTGTTTCTTGCACTGTCATGATATTAATCTACATCCAAGGAATTGACAACCTCCTGTTGTAGACTTCCTATCCAAGCTTGCTTCAGCATAATCACTATCAGTGTATGCTACCAAATCAAAAGGAGAATCTTTTGGATACCAAAGGCCCAATTTTGGTTGACCTTTTAAGTACATAAAAATTATTTTCACAGCATGAAGATGTGAAACCTTTAGATTGACTTGGTATCTAGCACAGGCACACACTGCAAACATGATGTCAGGTCTTGAAGATGTAAGATACATCAATGAACTAATCATTGACCTTACATATGAACATCCACTTCTTCATCATCTTTATCCTTGAGCAGAGGCTTTTGAGTTTTCATTGGTGTGCTTGCAGTCTTGACTTCTGTAAACCTAAATTTCTTTAAAATTTCAACAACATATTTATCTTGACTAATAAATATGCCATCATTCTTCTGCTGCACTTGTAATCCCAAGAAGAATGTAAGTTCTCTCATAGAACTCATCTGAAATTTCTCATGCATCAACTTCTCAAATGCATTGCATAACTCCTTCTTTGTTGAACCAAAGATGATATCATCCACATATAACTCGACCAACAAATTTCACTTTGTACCTTTTGATATAATAAGGTTTGTCAATTTTCCCTCTTTGAAACTCATTGTCTAACAAATATGTTGACAAGGTTTCATACCAAGCTCTAGGAGCTTGATGTAGTCCATATAGTGCTTTTCAACCTTGTATATACTCTATCAGGGAAAGTTTGTATCTTAAATTCTGGTGGTTTGAGTAATACACCTCTTCTCTTCCAATCTTTTCTTTGACGAAAAGCCACTTTTTTAATCCATTTGTTACACCACAAAAAAATCTTTAAATGATAGCTATAAGCTACCAAATAGCCTAATTGCTTTTAATTCTTTCAACCTGGGGTAGACTTCATCATTGTTCAATCCATTCTTTTTGTGTTATACCCTTGAGCACCATTCTGCTTTCTTTCGTATTAACAATTCCTCTTTCTTCCTTTTTATTCTGATAGAACCCAATTAGTGCCTATAAACCCTTTTTCCTTTGTAAATACACTAAAGTCCAATTCTTTAGTAAACTGAAGGGTAGAAGCCTTTCTGCATAGCCTCCATTAGTTGGTATCCTTCAATGCATGAAATAACCTTTTGGGGGGGTTTTTTTTCTTTCTTGTGATAAAAAGCAAGCAAACAAGCAGTTTTAAAGGTCTTTATGGTTTGTTCTTTGTTGAATAGTACTAACAAACCTATGTTCCTTCAAATTCTTTGACATATTTCTTGTTTGTGTAGCTAATTGCAAATCTCCAATCACTTGATCAAGAGGATGATCTTTATGAATTCTTGTAGTTGGAATAGGACTGACTTGGATTGTTGTATCCAAGTTGTTCATGTCAGCATCTACATCCCTATCTTCATCATTTCTTGTGAAGTCAAATATGCTATAATCTTCCAAAGCAGGCATATTTAGATCATCTGGAAGTTTAATGCTTATTTTTCCACCAACAACATTAACTTCATTTGTGCTAGCAGCATTTACATTGTTAGTGCTGTTAACATTATCTTCCTTCTCTTAATCATTACATTCACTATCTTTTCTTGGATCTTCATCAACCTTCTTTCTATCATCACTTAAAGGTTTGGATCCATCATCATGAGAACTTTTTAGATCTTGGGAAAATGGTCTATCAACAGTCCATAATGGTAGCAAAATGTAATCTTTGATAGGTTTTGTCTCCTTTCTAGCTTCACATGCTTTTGTACATGCAAAACCATTAGACTTTGTACCTGCAACAATTGGCTCATAATTCATTGTTCTTGTTAGTGCATCAATATCAAATAGCGAATCTGGTCCACTACCTACAACATTAGGTGTATTCTCACTAAACCTAATATGAAAGTTTTCTTCCACTATCCTTGTTCTACTATTGAATACTCTAAAGGCTTTACTATTCAAAGAGTATCCAATAAAGAAACCTTCATCAGCCTTACCATTAAATTTGCCTAAGTTATCTATGGTATTGAGAATGGTAACAAGACACCCAAATGGTCTCATAAAACTTAAAGTTGGTGTTCTACCATGAAAAGGTTCATATAGGGTCTTGTTATGAGGCTTAACTACTAACACTCTATTTGGCACATAGCATAGTCCTAGCAGCCTCAATTAGTGTCCTATTCCTCCTTTCAGCAACTCCATTTTGTTGAGGAGTTCTAGCTATACTATATTGTCTCAAAATACCCTTTATCCCACAAAACTTATTCATCTCTCTATTTTTGAACTCAGTTCCATTATCACATCTAATCACCTTAACCTTGTGATCTACTAGATTTTCTATTCCAGTTATAAAGGACTTAAGAATGACACTAGTCTCATCCTTAGTAGCTAGAAAGAAAACCTATGTAAACCTACTATAATAATCTGTGACAACTAGGCAATACATTTTCTTCATAAGGCTTTTTACAAATGTTAGACCAAACAAGTCCATATGTAACAAATGTTAAGGAAGACTGATTGAGTTCTCTGTTTTGGTCTTACAAGAGGCTCTGTGCTGGTTTCCCTTTTGACAAGCAACACAGGTTTCATCATTTTCAAAAAGTTTGGAAGGTAAACCTCTTACAAGATTTCCCTAAACCAATTTATTTATAGTTTTAAAATTTAAGTGACATAGCCTTCTATGCCAAAGTTTAGATTCATCTTATGAGGCTTTTGCAAAGAGACAAGTTAAACCTCCTTTAGGAATCAACACTATACATATTGTTCTTTCTAGGAACTCTAAGTAAAACTTGACTTTCATCAATTAACTTAAAGTTTGGAGATAAAACAATACATTCAGTGTCATTAAAAACAATACTATTATTTTTATCACACATTTGTGAGACACTAAAGAGATTAAACTTTAACTCTCTTACAAAATACACATTTTCAAAATCTAGATTACCAGTTTTAATGGTACATTTTCCTATGATTTTCCCTCTTTTGGGATTCCCTCCAAAAGCAACATATCCTCCATCTATCTCTTCATAGTCTGTAAGATAGGACATGTTCCCTGTCATGTGCCTTGAACATCCACTATCAATCACTCCTTGATCCTGTAAATCTATTTGTGGATTGCCCTGCACATTAGATAAGAAAATCAGTTTCTTTTGGGGACCCAAGCCATCACTGACTTGGATCTGCCTTGTGCATCAATATAATCAAAACTTTTTAGGATGGTCGATGCACTGTTGTGTTTAGAAACATGGTCTAAAACATTAGTCTTTGGTTTCCAAACCCAACAAGCTAAGGCCTTAACAGCATTAACATTATTTCCTTGAACAACATTAACTACTGCTTTTGGCCTAACAGTATTAACTACTATTTTTGGCCTAGCAGCATTAACATCTTTACCCCTAACAGTATTAACCCTTTGATTAATATTACTATTTTTAAATGTTGTATTTCTATGAATGGGCCTCTTAACAGTTGAATGTGCTGTTTTAGAAAGATGTGACATTGATCTAGCAACATTCACTATTGTTTTTGAGTGAGCAACATTAACTTGTCTAGCAGTATTAACTGTTACTAAGCCAGACTTCATTAGTACTGCTCTTGGAACCATGTTATTTTTAGCACGGGGGTGACTCTTTTTAGCAAAGTTTTGATGATTAACCCTTTGAGCATTGTTCCAAACAGGTTTTACCATCCTTTGAAACTGTTTTTGATGGTAATGACAATCAACCTGCAAATGATCAAAACTTCCACACACATAACAGGCCTTATTAAATATCTCAAAATGACTTCCTATTTTGAGACATCATATTGTTCTAATTTCTTTGATTTCCTCTTGGACTATGAGTGTTTTGCCTATGTTTCTCAGCTTGTTTAACAGTTTTCCTATCAGTTTCCTCTTGTTGCTTAGGTTTGACAAACTCTATCTTAGCAAGACTAGGCTTAACTATTTTCTTCACAATTTTAGGCTGAGACACATTTTCTTCCTCACTATCTAACACCCATTCTTCAATAATTAGGGCATCATTATTCTTCCTAACTATCTCAGACACTTCTTCATTAGACTTTCTGTTCTCAACTACAGGCTTATTAACAAACTCATCTAAAAACAGGTAAAAGATATCAGGTGGTTGAAGGCATGGGACTTTCTTGTGTAGGGAGGTAGAAGTGCATTTAAATTTTTCATTGCCTAAACTTTCTTGCAATTATCACATCTGGACACTCTTATGAGCTTGTTTTAAACTTTCAGATGCCATTTTTCTAAAATTTATCTACATTTAATTTGGTGCTATCTTATTTCTTCTTTGAAGTTTTTTCAAGCTTCTTCTAAGCTCCACTAATAGTTATTTTCCCTATTGAGTTTATCCCATTTTTAGCCATTAATCGTTTCTACTAAACAGATTTATTCTTTTTATAGAATTCAAGTTTTTTCTTCACACTGATTCTAAACCCTTGTTTATAACCTAAAAACCATTATACTTGATCTTCTCTAAATCTCTTATTAGTTGATTCATTTTTAAGATTTAAGTAATTTAACAGTTTCCATACAGATTTTGAACAATTTGAATCATTGGATAACTCTGAGTCAGAACTTTAAGATGAGTAAGCCATGAGTGCATAATTAGGCCCTTCCTCTACGTGATCACTCCAGTCATATCCACCAAGACCATCACATGACTCCAAAGCTGTGGAAGTAGTGTTTCCACATGCATCATTTGTTGGAGTTTCCATTTAGTTGTCGTGTATTTCTTGGGTCGCACTCCTTAGATAAAATTATCTCTTATGGTAGTTGTAGCCCACTCACTTTGGCGTATCAAAACCAATTGTCTTATTGCCATTAACGTAAGACTTCTTCCTGTTCTTCTTTAAAAACCTGTCTAGCCCTCATGTTCAACATGGCCATTTTGCATCTCATAAATCCATCTCTTCTATATCTTCATTGGGAATGGTTTTTATGCAAGGCCTCATGTGCAAAGTTGGAAGAATATTTGTTGACTAGCAAGAAAAGTAACAAATATAAGTATGCAATCATAGGTCTATCAATATTTGTAGAGTAAGAAGTATTAACTTGAGTGCTAGCAATAGTAACTCCATGAGCAGCATTAACTGCTTCATTAGAGCTGCCAGTGTTGTTATTAGAAGAGGACACTGATCAATTTAGATCCAACCCTTAATATATAATAAATATATATAAAATATACTTATAAATATATAAATAAGAGGGTAAGAATCAAATAATAACAATTATAGTAATCCATGTGTATGATTCCCGGGTCGTTTCCCCAACGAGGAATGCAATTGAAAGCCGAGAGTCGTTATGAGAATCGATGCTTGAATAGAACAAGATTTAGATTGGTTTTCTAAAACTACAGGAAAAGTAAGGCAAAAACTTAAAAGGAATTAAGGCAAGACAAATTTTAACTAAAAACGCAAAACGGGAATCCTAAACGGGACCTAAAAACCCTAAATTATCAAAATTAAGTCCTAAAATGATCTTTTTGGTTTTTATAAGTCTTAATTAACTAAAAAGCTAGAACAAAGAAAACTAGACTAAAAACGAGGGTGATTAGGGCTTGAAAACACTAAAAACATGAACGAGATTCAATCTTGTTCTTTAAAAAAACAAAAATTTGCAATTTTAACCCTACGAAAGCAAATATAATTTTTCTAGGTTCTAAATGTTAAAAGAAAATTTTCTAAAAAAGAATTATATTTTTTTGACTTTTTTATAATTTTTTATGAATTAAAAACGATTTAAATGAAAATAAATGTTTAAAAATACTAAACTATTTAATAAAAATCTAAAAAAAATAGCAAAAGTAGATTGAACAATGTAGAATCTAAGAAAAATAAGTGGGGAAAAACAACTTATCAAATAGACAGTGAAATAAGCTAAAAATGGCTTATAAGCTAAAAGGTCTAAAACTACTATAAAGATTTAATTGTGCAAACTTAAATCGAAAAAGACCCCAGGGCAAGTGGTAGAATGTGTGTTGTGTACAACGTTTGGTTGTGGGGTTAAGGTCCCAGGTTCGAGCCTTGCTCACTCGGGGCTTCCCCTACTCCCAAATGTTTTTGCAAATTCCATTTTCTTTACAACTTTTTAGAAAAGCAATAAATAAGCAATTTTTACAAAAGCAATTTTTTATAACCCTCAAATAAGCACTAGAATAAGCTAAGAAAGACAGAATAAGCTAATTTATACTTAAACACTAAAATGCTAATTATTTGCAAATTTGAGCACTAATAAGCAAACCAAAAAAGAGAATTAAGCTAAATCAGATGATAATTTATACCTAAAAAGCAATTTTGAATAAAAATAAGCAACCAAATTAAGCTAGAGAGACAGAATCATCAAAAAGCTATGAAACTTAAAGGTTTTACACTAAAATGCAAATAAGCTCAAAATAAGCTCTAATCTAAAAGAAATAAGCTAAATTAGGCTTAAACTACCTAATAAGCTAAACTAAACCTAGAATAAGCAAAAGCAATAAGCAGATAAGCTTAAATAAGAAAATAGCTTTTTGACCAAACTGATAAGCAAAAGGGCCAATATGGACTTTTCTAGCTTAAAAATAAGCTAGCAAAATGATCCTTATGGCTTAGTGGCTTATACCACTAAGAAGAATGGCCAAAAAGCTACAATAAGCAACAAAGAAAAAGCATTTTGAAATTCAAATAAGCACTTAAAAAGCTTCATGAAAAGGCTATCTCACACTAACTCAACACTTAGACAAATTTTTGATAACTTTTGCAATCTTAACAAAACAAGCTTTTAAGCTTAAAAATAAGCTAAAAATAGAACATTATGAACTTATAACCTACAAACAGATTAAATTTGGACCTTAGAGAACAAGAATCAACAATCAAAAAGCATTTTGAAATCAAGCATAAGCCACAATAAGCAACTGGTAAAAACTTAAAACAATAATGCAAGCTTTTAGACTATGGTTTTAAACCTGTTTTAACACATTCATAAACACCAAAAACTTTACAATATGACAATAAGCAAGATCATAATCAAATAAGCAAATGCAATGAGCTTAAACCTCACTGATTCAAACATTGAACTCTTAAAACCTTAATTTTGAGTTTTAATACTTAAAAACTTTTAACAACTAAATTTTATGATGATTTCAAGTTAAACTAAGGTGACCCAAAAGACTTAACTCATTTTGACCCATTTTGACCTTCAAAATCAGTTAAACCAAACACCCCTTTAAAAACTAATTTTAACTTTTTAACTTGATTCAGACTGTTTTAATCTAAAACTTTTAAAAACCAGATGTTAACTAAGTAAAACAAGCAATATTAAGCAAATCTTAATAACAAATAAGCACTTAAATAAGCTGAGACAGATTACGCAATTATAAGCTAAAATAGACAGAAATTTAAGAAAACTTAAACTAATGACTTCTAAACTACAAGACAAGCATTTTAAGCAATAAACATCATAAATAAGCAGTAGTAAGCATAAATAAGTAGTAAATAAGCAATACTATAGTGAAATTAGCTAAAACTTAGAAAAAAAGAAACTTATAAAGGCCCTTGCTTAAACAGGTCAAATGAGCTCAAAAGAGCTTATCTACTAGCTTTAGCTTGTATAAAACAAGCTAGTAAAACCCATAAGCTCTTCCATTGTAAGCTTATCATCCATTTGAGCTTTTTGAGGGATTTTTAGTGAACTAGGACTTAAACTTTATAAGTTATGGAAAAAGTTACAATGCTTAAGTTAACAACCTAAGAAAGTTATAAAAAGAGCTTTTGTGAGCTTGGGAAATAGTTTTAAAACATAATAAACTTTAACTTAAAAACAGGATTATAACATAAAAACATAATTTTTCATTAAACTTGTTGGGAATTATAGATTTGATGAGACAAAGTGAATAAAAGAATGAAACAAAAGGACTCAAACGCAAAGCTAAAATTCTTCAAGAGATGGAAGGATTTTGCAAGATTTCACTAGAAAGATTCCTCATTTAAGTATAAGTAAAGTATCAAACATTAATTGCTGAGTTATAGTATCCTAATCTTATTTGTTCTTATCCTTTGTTATACCTTGATTCTCTATTATATAAAGAGATATCAGGCGTGTAGTTTAAGGGGTTGCACATGATGGTAAACTCGTCTAAGAAAAGGTATGTGTTGTGTCTAGCATGGTGAATGCCTAGAATGGTTTGGTTGGTTATAGCCTCATTGGTCTTTGATCCCTATTGTTTGTAGATAACCGTTCACAGTTGAGCGTGTAGTTTTGATGGCTATAGAGTGGTGAAGATATTGATGGAAAAACCGTGGTATGATTTCAAGTATTCTAATGGCTATTGATTTAACATTGATGTTCTTATTTATTCCGTTGTGCATTATGTTATCTTTGTTATTGTTAATCCTAGATATAAGGTCTAAACAACCTGAGCTTAAATGATCTAAGGAGTTATTTTAGACTCCACAATTGGTATCAGAGCCTCGTGGCTCTCGATCTAGGATCTACAAGGTTTTTGAAGAAACCCCCTAATTCTCAATAAATCAATTTGTGGTAAATAGTTTTATGGGGTTTTGAAATTTATTTGATATAACAATGATTATAATTGTCCTCTCTACCTTTTCCGGTATGCAATACAATTATAAATCATTGTTACTATTAAGGGTTTCTTGGCGTAGGTGATTGATGATGGATCCGGTTCGTTATTTGTCTACATATATCTGATCTCGTCATTAGTGTTACAAGAAGCTTCAAGGCTGCTCATTATTGTTTGTCGCTGCCCTTTGATGATCTGATGTTTTCTAGCACATCCTGCAGCAGCAAAACATGCATGTTTATTGGGCTTCAAGGAATATAAAACAGTACAAAGTATTGATTGTGTGATCAACATGAAGAATAGAAAAAGTATGTTTTCTTGCTCATTGCCTAAAAGAAGGTTTCTACTGTTCGTATATATGGCAGTTTATATAAGTAATGTTCTTGAATGTTAGTACTGCTACCAAGTATATATGAGTATTAATACTGTTCGTGATTGTTGATTAATAATACTGTTCACTGTTGGGCTTTGAAAGTTTGTACTGTTCGACAAGAAAAGGTTAGTTTTGTTCAAGTTTATGTTTGTACTGCCTTTGTTATCAGAGAAACGAGAGTTTGTACTGCTAATGGTGTCCGAGAAGTAGTTAATACTGCTAGTCGTTGCCGATATCAGATAACATACAACAAAGGATGTCGGACAGAACTGACAGTTTCTTGAAGTACTTGGTTTTTGGATGGATTTGGATCTCGAATAGAACTATTTTTTCAAATAGTTTATTCATATTGATTTATGGCTCGTATTTTTGGAGATTTATTAAAGATGTGATTACGAAGAAGATTGTTTATCACTTATTTAACGATGAAGTGGAATTTCTTGGATGTGTGATCTTATCATATCTTTTAGCCTTGGAGATAACTTGTTCGTGCTTTCATGATTTTATTGATAAAGACTTGATTGATCTAGTTTTACCTGATGTAAGGAGGTACGTTGTAGTACTCACAGGTATTTACTATCACTTAAAGGAGTTACGTTATTGTGCTCAGTGTCTCATAATAGATGAGGATTTTATCAAGAGATCGAGGTCTACTCTCGGAGAAGAAGTGTGAGTTTCTTTATCATATTTTAGTGCAAGACATAAGACACAAGTTTGGGTTATTCTACTTCAGCATCAAATTCGTTATACTCTATTTTCTTCATCAGTGATCACTACATAGAGCCTACAGAGTTCGAGATTCAAGAGATGGTAAACATATGGGTTTCAGGGGAAGCTTATTGATTAAATGTTTAACCATCTACATGCACCATTTGAGGGGAAGTGTTTACAAGTTGCTTATCTACTGAAGACCCCTATTGGATGATTACAAAAAGGGGAAGAAGATTATAGAGATATGATTTGCAGCTTATCATATATGGTGGCATGATACAAAGGATATCTGATTAAGGGGAAGCTTGGAAGTTTTGTTTCATTCAGGGAGATGATTACATCTCAACTTCAGGGGAAGCTTTGGCTTTATGATGAAGTTCGTACACGACTTTGTTTGTTTTGTCATCATCAAATAGGGGAAGATTGTTGGGATTCTAAATTTGATGAGACAAAATAAATAAAAGAATGAAACAAAAGGATCAGAATCGTCATTAAAGAATTCTTCAAGCTGGTGGAGAATTATGAAGATTTGGTCAAAGATGTTAAAGATAATGATTAGGAAACATATTAATGTGATTTAATGTGATTTAAATAGTTTCCTTATCTATTGATTAGCTTCCTTTGTAAGCCTTAATATCCCTCTATATAAAGGGTATTAGGTGTGTAGGTTTAAGATATCCAGAAAAGTGTGTGTACACAAAGTGTTAAAGATGTAGACGTCTAGTAGAGTTGGTGTAGCCCCAAGGATCTTTGATCCCTGTTAGATTGTAACCGTTCTAGAGTTGATCGTCTAGAATTGGGGCTTGATGGAAACGTATAAATGGTAAACCTTGTTGAATATCTTTGTTCTTATTCCGCTTTGTTTTTATAACTTATGAACATTGATATTATCCTAGATAAAGGTCTAAACAACCTGAGCTTAAACGATCTTTAGATTCAACATGTGGTATCAGAGCCATGGGGCTCTTGATCTAGGATCTACAAGGTTTTTGAAGAAACCCTAAAACCCTAATTTTCAAGAAATCGATTTGTGGTTAAAGTTTTATGGGGTTTTGGAGTTAAATTGATATAGCAATATTTATAATTGTCCTCTCTACCTTAATTGGTATGCAATACAATTGTAAATCATTGTTACTATTAAGGGTTTCTTGGTGTAGTTGATTTATGATGATGGATCTGGACCTCGTCGTATACATTCTTTTTTATCATCATCATTATTAGGGTTTTTATGTGAAACCCTAATACCATGGTTGCTCGTCGATTTGGTTTGATTATATTCGATCTTTGTTTTCTGTGTTCATCTATATGGATCGATTGCATAAGAAGCAGCATGTGTGATGGGTTATCATGGTTACAGTTTGGGTAACATAATTTCTAAGAAGGTTTCTACTGTTCGTATATATGACAGTTTATATAAGTAATGTTCTTGAATGTTAGTACTGCTACCAAGTATATATGAGTATTAATAATGTTCGTGATTGTTGATTAATGGTACTGTTCACTGTTGGGCTTTGAAAGTTTGTACTGTTCGACAAGAAAAGGTTAGTATTGTTCAAGTTTATATTTGTACTGCCTTTGTTGTCCGAGAAACAAGAGTTTGTACTGCTAATGGTGTCCGAGAAGTAGTTAATACTGCTAGTCGTTGCTGATATCAGATAACACACAGCAAAAGATGTCGGACAGAACTGACAGTTTCTTGAAGTACTTGGTTTTTGGATGGATTTGGATCTCGAATAGAACTATTTTTCAAATAGTTTATTCTTATTGATTTATGGCTCGTATTTTTGGAGATTTATTGAAGATGTGATTACGAAGAAGATTGTTTATCACTTATTTGACGATGAAGTGGAATTTCTTGGATGTGTGATCTTATCATATCTTTTAGCCTTGGAGATAACTTGTTCGTGCTTTCATGATTTTATTGATAAAGACTTGATTGATCTAGTTTTACCTGATGTAAGGAGGTACGTTGTAGTACTCACAGGTATTTACTATCACTTAAAGGAGTTACGTTATTGTGCTCAGTGTCTCATAATAGAAGAGGATTTTATCAAGAGATCAAGGTCTACTCTTGGAAAAGAAGTGTGAGTTTCGTTATCATATTTTAGTGCAAGACATAAGACACAAGTTTGGGTTATTCTACTTCAGTATCAAATTCATTATACTCTATTTTCTTCACCAGTGATCACTACATAGAACCTACAGAGTTTGAGATTTAAGAGATGGTAAACATATGGGTTTCAGGGGAAGCTTATTGATTAAACGTTTAACCATCTACATGCACCATTTGAGGGGAAGTGTTTACAAGTTGCTTATCTACTGAAGACCCCTATTGGATGATTACAAAAAGGGGAAGAAGATTATAGGGATATGATTTGCAGCTTATCATATATGGTGGCATGATACAAAGGATATCTAATTAAAGGGAAGCTTAGAAGTTTTATTTCATTCAGGGAGATGATTACATCTCAACTTCAGGGGAAGCTTTGGCTTTATGATGAAGTTCGTACACGACTTTATTTGTTTTGTCATCATCAAATAGGGGAAGATTGTTGGGATTCTAAATTTGATGAGACAAAATAAATAAAAGAATGAAACAAAAGGATCAGAATCGTCATTAAAGAATTCTTCAAGCTGGTGAAGAATTATGAAGATTTGGTCAAAGATGTTAAAGATAATGATTAGGAAACATATTAATGTGATTTAAATAGTTTCCTTATCTATTGATTAGCTTCATTTGAAGCCTAATTTCCCTCTTATTAAAGGGTATTAGGTGTGTAGGTATAAGATATCAAGAAAAGTATGTGTACACATAGTGTAGAAGTTGTAGTAATCTAGTGTGGCTGGCTGTAAGCTCAAGGTAATCAAGGTAGGGGGCTTTTCCTTGATCCCCGTTACAATTCATTGATGTAACCGTTCTAGAGTTGATCGTCTAGAATTAGGGCTTGATGGAAACGTATGGTAATAAAACCTTGTTGAATATCTTTGTTCTTATTCCGCTTTATTTTTATAACTTATGAACATTGATATTATCCTATATAAAGGTCTAAATAACCTGAGCTTAAACGATCAAAGAACCTATAACGATTTATTGGTTTCCACAAAAGTCCACTTTAAAAATGAGGAGCTTCGTTTTTCATTTTTTATACCACTTAATGATTTCGCTTAGAATAACGGGGCCGTCAAGAATTTGACGACCAGCAATAAACGCCGAATGTTCCTTGCTAACATTTTTGTCAACCACTTTAGATAAACGGTTAGCTAAAATCTTGGCAATAATCTTATAGTGTATACCAATAAGCAAAATAGGGCGAAATCAGTGATTAAGGTAGGGTTGTTGACCTTTGGGATAAGGGTGAAAAACGAAGAATTAGCACCATTAGGCATGATCCAATTGTGGACAACTAGATTGATTTGCAAGTAAGGAGTATAATAAAGTATGTTCATATTATGAGTGATGACCAGAAGAGTTAGAAATACCATAAGCGGTACTAACATCATTAGTACTGCTAGTGTTCTCTGAAACGAATGCCACATTGTGTGTCGTTAGTAGGTGGATGCAGTAGATCCTTTAAACAATCCGATCAAAGGACTCTAAGTTATTATACTGATCAACCAAATCGGTGGGACTATCCACCTCTGGCTTGGTCCTCATGATTAAGGAAACTTGAGACAAGGCAGAAGGTAGAGACCTAAGGAATTTCTGATTTGCATCTTTAGTTGAGACGCCTGCACCATGAATCTCTAGTTGACTCAGAAGACTCTGAAACATGTCATAGCCTTTATGTAGCCCTTATGAGTTTGATACAATAGAAAGCCTTCAATACTGTTCGCGCTTTAGAATTTACTTCTACATCTTCTTTGATTCTTCCATTTCCACCAATTCTAGGACTTGATTGCTTCCCACATCTCTTTAACATCTGTCATTTTACTGAATATTTAGCAAGATGATATTCTCTGGTAAAGCCATAAGCAAAGTAGTCCTTGCTTTTCTTTCTCTTTCTCTGGCTAAAATTTCTTCTGCAGTCTTAGGAGGCAGAACCTTTATTAAACCATTTGTATCAGTTGAGACACTCACGGGACCATTTCCTCTTTGAATAACTTCCCAGATAGGATAGTCTGTATGGGCCAAATAATGTTCCATTTTCATGGCCCATATGTCATATTCTCCCTTCTTGAGAATAGGAAGTTTGATGGTTGAAACAGTGTGAGGAGTTTGTTGTGTTGGTGTTTGTGATGGTGGTGGTGGTGGTGGTGGAATATCATCTTCTGATCCAGCCATTGAATTGCTTTGTAAGATAGAGGTTTATAACTGGTTTTTGTTCTTCTTACTCAGAGTTTCTCTACAGGCTCTGATACCACTTGTGGATCCCTTTGAATATAGATCTTACTACCTTGTTAAGGGTTGTAGCTAATATGAATAGATTCACACAAACTACAGGAGAAACAATGATTAAGAACACTATAAGTTATGCGGAATCTAACTTATAATGCAAAGAAGAACAATGAATATTGATAACTAAGTTTTTGTATTAATTGCTAACTATGAGATTGACAATGAACTGATGTCTCTAACTATGCCGTAAGGGTTCCTTTTATACACCAAGGAAAACCCTAATCTTGGCTTACAAAACGCGTAAAAGATAATGCATATCTTTTCCTATAATAACTCATGCATATCTCTTAAACGGTACTAACTATTTTATACTAACGGTACTAACTATCCTTAACATTTTGTACTGTCAGTACTAACTATTACTAGCAATACTAAGTATATAACTATCGGTACTAAGTCAGGAATGTATAATTCTCAATAAAGACGAAAAATATAATTTTTCTCAAAACTTCTCTAATATGTTTATTATGAGTAAACATTTCATTTTCAACCATATTATAATTATTTTTACGGTAACTAAGGGTAACGAATAGAATTATCAGGATATATTTATAATTATTTATTATAAATATTTACTTATATTACTTATCTATTTTCTTTAAATAATATAAGTATGTATCGTTGAGATATCAGATTGATAAGATATGTTGGGATAAGTCGTCAACCATCACACCACTAAACTGTTAAGGGTAATTGTACAACGCGTCTAACCTCTATGCATCAAACATGAAAACTATCTTAGAAATAAATGATTAAATGGGACATCAACTGGACTATGTCGTGTGCGGATGTCGTAGCATTTGCTTGTGATTTGAGTTTGCTGTGGAATTAGTTGCTTGAGGTGAGTTCTCGTAGCCCTATTTTTACTATTTTTTTGTTGGGGGAAAATGATACTCAAATATGTTTTGAACTGATTTTTGAACTGTGTAAAATGTGGTTTTGTTTTTGGGGTAAGTTATGTGCTTATGACTGCTATGTGAATATATGTTGTGATTTTACTTGCATGTACTGTGTTTGGCATGTCAAGGGTTTTGATTTGACTTGCATGCACTACGATGCATGGCAAGGGTGATTGGCAATGATTTGCCATGTCTATTGTGGTCCTACGCTAATATAATGCATCAGCTGGTAGGCCCTTTAGGTGCGTAAGTGACATATCAGATTTGCGACTCCAAGAGCATTGGTATATGTTGTTTTCATGACTAGCGAGGATGCTAGGGAATGGTGATCGACTAGCAGGAATGCTAGGTCATGTTACATGATTAGCGAGGATGCTAAGTCATGGGTTATTTGCTTATATTCACTGTCGTATTGCACTATTGTCTACTGTTTTGAGATATTGGCACAACTTTTGGTTTGGAGTCAAACCTACGAACTCACCAACATTATTGTTGACATTTTCGAGTATCATTTCCAGGTGAAGTGAAAGGTAAATAGGTTGGTGATATGTGATAGCAGGCTTATAAGTATCTCGTATGGATTTTTCATGTGAAGTCTTGCTTGTTTATTTTGTTTGGTTCTTAGTATTTAGAAGTTTTGGTTTAAGTTTGGATTTGGATCCCTGTGTGGGCAATTGGAATTGTAAGAGATTATGGATTTGGTTATGATTTGGGACATCACTCAAGGTTGTTCGAGGTTAATGGTCTTCGTAACACTTGAAGTTTATGCATTGCATTTTTTCTCTATATTGTATCTTGTGTTATGATTGATCATTATGTTACATTTCCATGTTTCCGCCATTGTCGGGGTGTGACAGATTGGTAATCAGAGCCAAGGTTATAGAGAACTAGGTGGGTTGTCCTAGACTATAACCTAAGATCCGTCGATTAGTTGTGTATAGGATCTATGTGTGTGGTGTTCCGCTTTTGCTTGCTTTCGCGTGTTCGCGGTTTGGTGTTTATTTATGTAAGTCATTGAAATGTGTGAGCTCAATATTGAGTACGACTGGGAAAGGATGCGAATATAAGTACGGTGGCCAACATAGTTATAAGCGTAACACAACTTACACGTATTTAGTAATATCATTCACACAAATCGATGTTGACACCATAAGGTGATATTATGTGTATATTTATATATATAGTAAGATATTCTATATATATGTTAGTTTTCCCACCTACCTAACGTTGCCCATATTCTACCTCGGGTAGATAATGCCGCCAAGGATGAGGACCTGAAGTGTTGGCCGGCCTGCTGTCGAATCACAAGGAGGGGGAACGGGTGGATGGGTTGGTAGGGGTAGTGGAAGGGGTAGAAGGCATAGGGGAGGTAATGATGAGCGTATTGACAAATTAAATGGTCAAGGAAATGACTAGGGAGTAGGAGCTAATAGGGGTGTAGAGGGAGTCAATAGGAATGTAGAGGGAGTCAATGGAGGTGTGGGAGGAGTACCCGACCTCTCAATGATTATTACCCAACAATTACAGAACCTCTTACCCGCCATCCTAGCTTAGGTTGGTAAGTAAGGAAATATTATGTGGAAAACTAGAAGGGGGGGTTGAATAGTTTACCGCTTTTTAATTAAAGGTTTTGAAGTGTTTATAAAAATTTCTAGATTTGAATTTTATGTGAACTCAACACTTAACCCTAAGGAATATGATGGTAAGGGAGGTGTTGTAGTTCTTACTCGATGTATTGAGAAAATGGAGTCTGTGCAAGATATGAGTGGTTGTAGTATTAACCAAAAAGTGAAATATATTGCTGGTTCATTAGTGGGTAAGGCTTTAACATGGTGGAACTCTCAGATTCGCACGCTAAGCCGAGAAGTTGCTGTTAGTATGTCATGGAATGATTTTAAGTTTATGATGATAGAAGAGTTTTGTCCTAGCCATGAAATGCAAAATTGGAAAACTAAGTTGTAGATTTACACCATGGTCGGGGTGGTATGCTACGTATTACTAATAGGTTTCATGAGTGGTAGGTTAGTTCCACATTTGGTGACTCCAGAGAGTAGGAAGATTGAGAGGTATGTGTATGGCCTTGCTCCACAGATCCTTGAGATGGTGGCAGCAATAGAGCCAAAGACTATGCAGAAGGCTATGCAGATTTTTGGTGCACTGACCGATGAGGCTATTAGGAATGGATCAATTAAAAAGGTTGAGAAAAGAGGATATGTAGGGGAACCTAGCAAGGATAAGAATGGTAGGGATGATAATAAGAGGACTAGGACTAGAAATGCTTTTGCTACTATCGAAAACCCTGTAAGAAGAGAGAATACAGGTACTTGGCCCAAGTGTACCACCTGCAACTCCTACCATGCACCCGGTGGGCCTTGTCGCACATGCTTCAACTGTAATCGCCCAGGTCATTTGGCAAAGGATTGTAGAGGTGTACCGAGGAATGTGAATCCTGTCAATGTTAGAAACCTAACTATTAGGGCATGTTATGAGTGTGGTAGTACCGACCATGTCAGGTCATCTTGTCCTAGAATGAATAGGGCACAAGGACCAAAAGGAAATCATCCAAACCAAGTTGCTGCTAATAACGGGGGTCAGGTTCGTGGAACCTAAGGAAACCAAGCTAGGTGTTAGGGCATTCATTGTTGGGTGCCGGGAAGGATTGCAAGACCTAAACATTGTGACGGGTACGGTTACTTTGAATATCATTTTGACACTACCTTATTTGAACTCTGGTGCGCACCACCCCCTATAGCCTCCTTGTTCCTCCACCCTCACTTCTCCCTCCCCACTCCCCACCTCTGTTAGGCACTAGTGCCCACCGCCTAAATTAGGCATTCAGATATCGAGATTTCCAAGATAGCTAGCGAGCCAGCTAGTCGGACGTTAGCTAAGGTTATTAAGGGTTGTAAACAGAGAAATCAAAGGTTAAGTCTTTGACAATCGATTTGATTCCTTTTGGGCTGGGAGTTTTGATGTGATTATAGGTTATGGTTTGGTTGTATTATCATTAAGGCTGAAATAATTTGTCTGAGAAAAGTAGCTGAGATACCACTATGGATGGGAATGGTTCTTAGAGTATTAGGAGAGAAACCAGAAGAAAAGATGAGGCAACTAAAGAGTGCTAAGGCTAAAGAGAAGGAACAAGAAAGTGATCGTGTGTGAGAGATTTTTTTTTTTCTCCTGAGGATATTCCTGGTGACCTATTGGATTGCTGCCTATTCGGCGAATTGAGTTTAAAATTTATAAAAGGTTTTAAAAAAATTTCCCTTTAGTGATATGCCGGTAGCAAAGTCTCCTTATCGTTTGGCACCTTTTGAATTAGAGGAGTTATCGGTACAACTCAAGGAACTCCAAGACAAAGGTTTCATTCGACCAAGCTCATCGCCTTGGGGAGCACCAGTATTGTTTGTGAAAAAGAAGGACGGTTCTTTTAGGATGTGTATTAACTATAGAGAAATGTACAAGTTGACTATTAAGAATCGTTATCTGCTTCCTAGGATTGATGATCTATTTTGACCAACTGTAAGGGTCGCAGTTTTTCTCAAAGATAGATCTTAGGTCTGAATACCATCAGCTGAGAGTGCATGAGGGATTAATTCCAAAGACTGTGTTTAGAAACTGTTATGGAAATTTCCAAGTTCACAGTATGCCCATTGGTTTGGACTAAGCACAGCGGTATTCTTGGATTTGCTGAATAGGTTTGTAGGCCTTATCTTGATAGTGTTTATGATAGTGTTTATAGATCGAATATTTAATATACTATATGAACTCGAAAGGAGCTGTTACAACACTTAAGGTTAGTCTTGGAAACTTACTCAAGATGGAGGAAATGGTATGCCTAAGTTTCTAAGTGTGGAATTACTGGCTAGAGAGTACGTTTCTTTGTGCATTGTGATAAATGGTAATGGATTCATTTAACCCAGTAAGATTGAAACTGTTAGAAATTGAAGCCTATAGACTCTGATATGTGTTCATTCGTTCTTAGGATTGCTGGATATTACCGTAGGTTCATTTAAAATACATTTTAAGATAAGCTAAGTCTCTTACTATTTAATCAGAAAGTTGTAGACTTTGATTGGGTGAGGAACAGTAATTGTCATTTCAAACCTTAAAGGATAAGTTATGTAATGCACCTATTCTAGCTCTCCCTGATGGACCGGAAGATTTTGTTGTATATTGTGATGCGTCTGGGATAGGAATAGGCTATGTGTTAATGCAAAAAGGTAAGGTGATAGCCTACGAGTCTAGGCAGTTGAAAATTCATGAAAAGAATTATACAACCCATGATTTGGATTTGGGTGCAGTCGTGTTTGCACTTAAGATTTAGAGACATTATCTGTATGGGACAAAGAGTGTCATATATACTAATCATAAGAGTCTCTAGCATATTTTTAGTCAGAAAGAGTTGAATATGCGACAGCGTCGCTAAATAGAGTTGTTTAGTGATTATGATTGTGAAATTCGCTACCATCCTGGTAAGGAGAATATGGTGGCTGAATCCCTAAGTAGGAAGGAAAAAGTAAAGCCCAAAATAAGTAGAGCTATGAATATGACCCTTTAGTCGAGTATCAAGGATAGGATACTGGCGGCTTAGAAGGAGGCTGTAGATGAGTCTGTAGGATTGCAGAAAGGTTTGGATGAGATGATAGAACGGAGAAGTGATGGGAGTTTGTACTACCTGGATCGAATATGGGTGCCTTTGAAGGGTGATGTAAAAACCCTGATAATGGATGAGGCCCATAAGTCGAAGTACTCTGTACACCCAGGAGCTGATAAGATGTATTATGATTTGAGAGATAGGTATTGGTGGCATGGAATTAAAAAGGACATAGTTGTGTATGTTAGTAAGTGTTTGACGTGTTTGAAGGTTAAGGCTGAGCATCAGAGGCCATCTGGCTTGCTCTAGCAACCTGAAATTCCCGTATGGAAATGGGAAGGAATAACTATGGATTTTATAACTAAGTTGCCTAGGACTAGTAGTAGGCATGACACAATCTGGGTCATTGTGGACTGATTGACTAAGTCTGCTCATTTCCTACCTATGCGTGAGGATTATAAGATGGATAGATTGGCTATATTGTATTTGAATGAGTGGTTGTGTGTAGTAAACTCTTGAGAGTGATGACCTTAGACTATGGATTGTCGGATAGTCGTTTGATTGATGCTTCAAAGCTATTGCTCTGTGTAATATATAACAAAAATATATTAATACTAAAAAACACAATAAATAAAACCGAGAAGTAGTATAGAATGTTCCCGGGTCGTTTATCCCCAACGAGACTGGACTGGAGAATTGATACAGTCAGAAAATTGGAGTTTGAACGAGATTAATGATTTGAGAGAGAGAAAGCTAAGTTAATCAATAACAAACAAAAACAATTAAGAAAAACCTAAAAATTATGAAATTAAGCTGAAAAAACGAGAGCAGGAATCCCGAACAAGGGGTCAAAAACCTAAAATCTTCAAATTAACCCTACAAATAAATTTGTACTTTTAAACTGCTCTAAGGAACTAATAATGAAGAATGAAAAAGACTAGACTGAAAACGGAGGTCGTTTGACCCAAAAACGAGCCAAGACAAAAACCGTCCCCAAGACCCGTTCTTTAAAAAACAAAAGTTTGCAAAATTAACCCTACGAAAGTTTTTCTATTTTTCCTACGTAAAATATGACTAAAGAAAATTTTCTAAAAAAGAAAAATATTTTTTTGATAATTTTTGTATTTTTTATGAATTTTTAAAACTTATAACGAAATTAAATTATAAAAAATACTAAACTATTTTTAAAAATTCTAAAAAAATTACCTAAAATACTAGATCCTACAACTATCCTAAGAAAAATAAGAAGCCCGAAATTTGCTATAACTAAGTCAAAGAATAAGCTCGATAAGAGGTTATAGCTTAAAAGGTCAAAAATGAGGTTAAATAGCTAACACTTGGACTCTAACGTAGGAAGTCCCCAAGGGCACAACGGTAAGGGTTTGTGTTGGTTATAAAAGGGTGTATTGAGGGTTGAGGCCCGGGTTCGAGCCTTGCTCACCCGGGTTTCCCCTTATCTCCCCTTTTTTTACAAAAAACTTTTCAAACAAACTTGTTAAGCACATGAAGCTTATCATTTTTCATAACTAGGACTTTTTGTGAAAAGCTAAGAATATGCTAAAGAAGGGCTTTTTAAAACAGATAGCAAGCTTAACTAAGCTTAAGACCAAAATGGCTTTTCCTTGGCTTTTTTTTGAACTAATAAGCTTCGAATTTTGTAACAACTAAGGCTAAAAGGGATTATCTAACCAAATCTACTAGCTCGTATGAACTAAAATCTAGCAACTAAATAAGCTGAAAAAGGGCTAAACTAGACAGAAAGCTTGAATAGCTTAAGGGCACATGATTTTTGATTTTAATCACACAACAAGCTAAGGAATTAAAAAAAAAGCTAAGACAAACAGAAGCCATAGCTAAATAGAAAAGAGTACTAAAAAAAAACTATACTGATAACTCCGTAATAAGCTAGAAAAGGAAAATAAGCATTTACTACAACTAAATAAATGAAAAACAGTCAAAGGCCTACTTTGAGCTTAAATTTAAGCACCTAGGGGCCAATCTAAGGTTGAAAACAAGGGGTTTATAAAAAGAGCTTATTGGATTTTAGAAAAAGCAAAAGTTGAGCTGAAATTCCCTAATTAAGCGTAGAACGTTGGCTTGAAGATAAGACCCTAGCACCAGGGCAAATTTACTAAAAAAAAGGCTTAATTTGACAGCTTAAAATAAGCTGTCAAATAAGTTCAAAATGAAAAATAAAGTTAAAACAGATTGAGCATAGCTTAAGGTGAGCTTATGCTCAAATTTTAAGCTCCTAAAACCAATTTAAAGCTGCTAATTTTTTTAGCCAAATAAAGAAATAGGCAATTTATGTGATTTGGACTTTTGAAAAACGTGAAAAATGTATTGACAGACTTATGCAAAACACAAGGATTCCTAATGCTTTGGCTAGAAGGTTCTTTCACACACAAATGACATAACTCTAGACTACAACTTCAGGTTTACAAGGGCTTATCCAAATAAGCACTTTGGGCTTCTCTTAAAACCAACAGTTTTAAGTAAGCAAACTTAGAAAAACTTGAAAATAACAGTTTTTGAACTTAAATTTTTTGGAAAACAGACTTAATTAAGCTTAATAATGATAACCAACTTTGGCCAAATGGCCACAACCCATGACATTTCTCTTTTGACCCATTTTAGGCTTGTACCAAACACCCCTTTATATTTTAAAAAATGAATTTAACACTTATAAAGACTGAATTAAGCTCTAAGTTTAAAAGACCACACTAAAATGCAAGTGTATATATTAAAAAAGTAAAAAGCAAACACAAATAAGCACTAAAAAAAACTAATAAGTAAACAGTGCAAATAAGCTTTCTAGACAGATTTTAGGCAAATGGCAAGTTAATGATATAGAGCAACTAAAGGACATTTTTAAGCATAACTAAACTCAAATAAACACAAAAAGTCATAAATAAGCTGAAAATAAGCCACAATAAGCAATGCTACAGTAAAAATAAGCTAAAATTTAAAAAGAGAGGTATACCTTTAATCCTTGCTCAAAACAGGATTGTGTGAACCTAAATAAAGCACTAAGACCTACCAAAGCTTATAAATAAGTAGACTAAGCATACCAATGAGCCATCCATTTTTGCTCATTCATCCATTTGCTTGATCAAATAGTAACTTTCTTTTCTTTTGATTTTTTCTTAAATTTTGTATCAAAGCTTTTAAAAACAGGCTAAAGATGGCTTATATTAAGAGCTTATATGATTTTAAAGAAGTACAAGTAACTTAGAACACAATATGAAAAACACACTAAATTTTCATTAATCTTCAAAATAAAAGTACATAAAAGTTGGACTACTTAAAAACTATACTCTAAGAAACTACACACTAAGAAAAAACTAACTCCCCTCATCTCAAGGGGTTACAAAAGCTTTTATATCCAAATAAGCTAGGGTTTTGGTCTTCTCTTTTCTTCACACCCCCCCCCCCCCCCCCCCCCCCCCCCCCCCCCCCCCCCCACCCCCCCCCCCCCCCCCCCCCCCCCCCCCCCCCCCCCCCCCCCCCCCCCCACACCCCTTTCTGTGCTTCTTTGTAGACACAAAACAGCCTTGTGTGCTTGTTGTATGTGTGTAAACACAAGGGCAATCCTGGCCCTTGGATTGTCTTGGTGCCCAAGGTCTTAAATCTAAACCCTTGATCGAATTATGGGTTTTTAGATTGCCAGCTTGTCATACCCATGTGGGGGGTGGGGTAAGTGTTGGTGATGGTTTTGGAGTGACATGGGGAGGTCAACGAGGTGGAAAGGGACAGGTTTGGGGGTTTATAAGCTTTGGCGGGAAAGGTTGTGGAAGATAAACAGTACTTCAAAAATGGGGTGAGAGTTTGGGCTTTTGTCAAAAATGGTCCTCCAAGGTTATAGTTGTTATTGCAATACACGTCCTTGTGTTTATAGACGTTTAGAATTTTAGCAGAAACACCCCCTAAGTGTTGTATAGTGTATTGCAAGTTAAGTCCTTTTGGTATATGAATTTTAAGCCTTGGCAGGAACACCCCTTGTGGTATTTCTTTGGTGAAATGGCAGATTGGGTCCCTCATAAGCATTGTCTTCATTTCCTTTATTTAATAAGTTAGGGACTTGGCAATTTTGGCCCCTAAGCTTATTTTTCTTCACTTTTTGACTTTGGATTTATCAAGGTTGACTTTGGTTGACTTTTTCACACTTGGGCTTTGTCTTTTCCATGCTTTTCCATTCCGTGTCCGGTTTTGTCATTTTGGCTTCGTTTTTCGTCCTTTTCTTAGATATCCGTTCCTGCACAACACAATTAGCAAAACAAGCATATTTTGGCATTTTAAGTCCGTTTTTGGTTATTTTAACTTGTTTTTAAAGGTAAAAGGTATGTGTAATTAAACACAGACCCAAAATCACCCCATATAAGGTTTTGCCGTGTCCTTCACGCAATGCTATGATGTAAAAACTAAGAATCTCAATCACCCTCGACTAATAACCTCGAAAAGTAGCTAAGTGTTCATCGAGGAAGTTAAAGACTCATGAGTTTTGAAAAATTCCCGTCTTTACCATTTTTTATATATACACCTATTCCTACACATCTTTTTGTATTTTTCATTTTTCATATTACTCAACTAACTAGAATGTTTTGACTTTCGTTATTTAATAACTTTAAGGGATCATAGAACAAGATGCATTTCGATCCGAGAATGCCCCAAAAAGGATAAATTCATCGTTCCTGACTTTTCACTTATTCCAAACCAAGCTTAAAACGAAATCACTGTTAATTATGAGTTAAGATGCTAACACTACTCATATTTGTAATTTGTAAACTTTTCACTCCCGATAATTTATATCTTAGGTGTATGTGCTATTTTGAATTTCAACCATGGATCAATGTTTTGCAACATTCTATGTTTCACGTTCCACCCGAGAATAATGAGTTTGAAGGCGAGATCATCCCATGTAGCGACTTTCGTCTTGGCACATCCCAACCTTGCGGTTAAGTGACCAGGCTTTTGACACCCCACAGAGACTAGTATCGGGACTCACGGACCTTAGGTTTCAAAAACTCTCAGGTTTTCCGTATGCACATAGCTTATAAAATATAATAGCCAAAGTTCAAAAGCATATTTGAATTTAACAAAAAGAGATCTTTTATTTACACTTAATATTAACTATTTACGCAGTTTGTAACCCTCGACCTTTTAGAAGGCTGCAACATCGGTTGTGAGCCGGCAAGATGCAGCAAACTTTTATCAGTCTCGGATTATTATTCTTACTATGGGTTTTCTTTAGAAGGTTGTAACATCGGTTGTGAGCCGGCAAGATACAGCAAACTTTTATCAACCCACAGTTTATTATATTTTTGCATTTTTCATCATTTTTATTTTATTTTTTTGGGAAAACGTCTTTTTGAAAAATTCAAGTATAAATTTGAACTAAGTCTAAAGTTTTTGCTATATACTATATAAAAATTATTGATTTAGGTTTAATTTCCAAAAGTAGCACGTAAATTAGTCAGGTTAGAATCTTATGGGAGAAAAAGCGACATATTACACACATGAGCTCTTAAGATTTCCAAATAATCCTTGTTTAGCATACAATTCATACTTAACACTATCATTTTTCGTTCTTCGCGAGTGTTTGCGAATGCTTAGCCTAAAGGTTAAGGAACAAGCTAGAGCTCAACACGCTCGATCGGGTCAAAAATTATTCTTATTCTACCCAGCAGGAAAGTCAAAATTGTGACAAAACACTTATGTATTTTTGAAAATTTAAAATTTTTTCATTTTTTTGAAATTTTGGTGGTAA
>BQNB010003808.1:3445-47626 GCA_026074375.1 Tanacetum coccineum
GAGATTTTGTGTCCAAGAACAATGCCTTCTTTTACCATGAAATGGCTTTTCTCCCAGTTTAGGACCAAATTGGTGTCTTCACACCGTTTCAACATTTTGTCCAAATAGGATAGGCATGTAAAGAAAGATTCACCGAAGACAGAGAAGTCATCCATAAATACTTCCATCGTTTTTTTGATCATGTCGTGGAAGATTGCCATCATACATCGTTGGAACGTGCCAGGTGCATTGCATAGCCCAAAAGGCATGCGACGATAGGCGAACGTTCCGTATGGGCAAGTAAAGGTTGTCTTTTCTTGGTCCTTTGGGTCTATGGGAATTTGAAAATAACCTGAAAAGCCGTCAAGGAAACAATAGAATTGATTCCCTGCTAGTCTTTCGAGCATTTAATCCATGAAGGGGAGTGGGAAATGGTCCTTTCGAGCATTTAATCCATGAAGGGGAGTGGGAAATGGTCCTTTCGGGTAGCCTCATTCAACTTTCTATAGTCAATGCACACTCTCCACCCTGTGACCAATCGAGTCGGTATTAGATCATTTTCATCATTCTTGACGACGGTCATGCCACCCTTTTTTGGTACACAGTGCACCGGGCTTACCCATGGATTGTTAGAGATCGGATAAATCAATCCGGTGTCAAGAAGTTTTTCAACCTCTTTTTTGATGACGTCATGGATTTTTGGATTTACCCGCCTTTGATGCTGAACCGTTGGTTCGTAGTCCTCTTCCATGAGAATTTTGTGGGTACAAAACTCTGGGTTGATACCCTTGATATCAGAAAGTTTCCAAGCGATGGCTCGCTTGTGGGACTTTAGAACCTCGATTAGAGCTGCCTTTTCCTCATTCTTCAAGTCTTTTGCAATTATGACGGGTAACTTGTCGTTACCTTCCAGAAATGCATATTCTAAATGAGGTGGCAAGTCCTTGAGTTCAACCTCAGGGGGCTCATTAACTGAAGATTTTTCATTGTTTGCTTCACAAATTTTAAGATCTTTTTGAGTTCTTGGAAAATAATTTCCTTGAAGATGTGGTGGTGAAGGATCACTATTAAGAATTACTTCAAGGAGAAGAATGTCCCCATCAGGGTCATAATATGTAGGATCAACTTCCGGTGAAGTTGGATCATCCTCTATAGCAAGAAAAGAGTCGGCTTCTTCGAAAAGGAGAAAATCACTGTCCCCAAATGGAGTTAAAGTAGGAGAGGTGGTAGAAACGATTGGATCATAGTAAGGAGTGGGATTGCCACTCGTGATCACATTTGAGAAACCAAGAACTTCTTGAGAGTATTCTTCACAAGTCATATCAATGACGTCAATTCGGTTTGCCGTCATATGATTGTAATTAGCTGTGTATCTCGAAGTATGGTCCAGATTAAATGTAATGGCCTCTCTGCCAACACGAAGGGTTATTTCACCTTCATATACATCGATTAATGCACGACTGGTCTTTAAGAAGCTCCTCCCGAGAATTAAAGGTACTCGGGGGGTCTGGCTCAAAATCGACGACCACAAAATCTGTAGGAAATTGGAACTTTCCCACCGTTACATAGACGTCTTCAGCGATACCGATCGGTTCAGAGATTGATCGGTCCGCTAGCTCTAGCGTCATGCAAGTCGGGGTTAGTTCAGGAAGAGAGAGATTTTTCCATACGGAATATGGCATAAGATTAATGCTTGCACCAAGATCGGCCAAGGCGTTGCATGTATTAATCCCAGAGAATTCACATAGAATAAGAAATCGGCCAGGGTCTCCAAGTTTCTTTGGTAACTTGTTTAGGAGGACCACTGAGCAATTCTCGTTCAATGGGGTTCTAGCCATTTCACTCAACTTTTCTTTGTTTCCGATTAAGGTTTTTAGAGTCGAGGCGAATTTTGGCATAAGCATCAAGGCATCCGTAAAGCTAATTTCGAAACTCAAATCTCTAAAGATTTCGTAGAATTTCTCAATTTGGTCGTTAGCTTTTTCAGACGTCATACATCATTCTTCTTGAAGTGGAATGAATCGATGCTTTTTGAGTTAGCCTTGAAGCACTAACTTGAGCAATTTACGGGCTCAGAGATTGATGCATGAAGGATAACAGGGACAACCGGATTTTGACGTGCTCGGTGCTTCCGTTTTTAAGTAGGAAGCAATCTTCCCCCCCGTGTCCTTTGTGGCCTCGGGTTCACGTTCTACTACTTTAGGAGAAGAAGTAGTATGAATCGTGGGTCCCTTGTAAGCAACACCACTTCGAGTGGTAATACCCTTTAAATCCTCCTTCGGGTTAGTAACAGTGTTACTAGGGAGAGTTCCCGAAGTAGAGGCGGTATTGGAAGTGACAAATTTGGAAAGCATGTCCGTGAGATTGGTCAATTGATTTTGCATGTTTTGACCTTGAGTTTGCATGTTCCTCATCACAGCATCATTAGCCTTTACGTAGGCTTGGAAATCTTCCTTCGATACACCTTGAATTTGAGGAGCTGGAGCTTGATAGGCGGGAGCTTGATAAGCAGGAGGTTGAACAACCTGAGGTCGATAGATTTGACCTTGATGAACCGGGGGTTGGTAAGCTGAAGCTTGATTAAAATTCCCTCGGTTTTGGTTGTAACGATTCTGATTGTTTCCTTGATTTTGCACATTATGATTGTTTTGAACGGGAGGAAAACCGGGAGGTCGAATTTGATTTGAAATCGGGGCTCGATAACCGGTGTTTCCTTGGTTGTAGTTAGCTGCGGCTGCTTGAGAGACATATTCTTGGATATTATCTCGATAAACATTGCCAGTGGTGGCTGGACAAGTTTGGTAGGAATGAGCACCACCGCAAGTAACACAACTTTCCTCAACCGCTTTGACGGGAGTAGGAGCGGGAGATTGATTTTTCTTATCAAGAAGTAAAGCTTTCACCATATCTTTCAACTCAGCAACATCGGAAGAGATTCCGGGGGTGGAAGTGCTCGTACTCACTTTGGCAACAACCGGTTTGTTACGTGAATTATGAACTTTGGATTTGCTTTCAATGATTCTTAGGCAATCACGAGGCATTTTATCCAAAAAGTTGCCACCCGCGGCGGAATTTAACGAATCTTGATCGTTAGAGTTCAAGGCATTATAGAATGTATCGAGTTGATGCAATTATGAAAATCCATGATGTGGACATGCCCGAAGAAGATCGTTAAATCGGTCCCATGCTTCATAAAATGTCTCATCAAATCTTTGTTGAAATCTCGTGATTTCATTTCGAAGATTTGTTGTTTTAGACGGAGGGAAAAATTTGTTGATGAATTTTGAAACAAGATCATCCCATGTTTGAATCGATCGAGGGGGTTCTTTTTCAAGCCAAATCCGGGCTGCCCCCTCGAGGGAAAATGGGAAAAGCATAAGCTTTACCGACGTACTCGGGACGTTCGGGAACTTCATCGTAGAAGTGATCTTGTTGAAATATCGGATGTGGGCATGAGGATCTTCTTTGTCATGTCCAAAGAATTGCTTGTTTTGAACGAGGTTAAGCAGACCGTGCTTAAGCTCAAAGTTGTCCGCGGTGATTTCGGGCACAACGATGGCATCCTCGTAACCCGCGGTGGGTGCTTCAAGCAACTGAGCCATAGTCCGGTTATCATCCATCGGAGCTAGTGGATCTGGATTTTCAATTGGTTCTTCAAGATTAAATTGTTCAACAACAGGTGGTGGGGCCTGGTGTTGTTGATTATGAAGATTACGAGTTTGGGAACGAGTGTGCATACACTAAAAAAGAAAATTTACACTAATTTTTTTTTGGTTTTTGGTTTATCAAGAGTAAATTCACAGTTTATTTTAATAACGGACAATGATAAAGACAACTTAAACCTAATAATCGACAAGCCCTTTCACGGTACTCTTTACCGAAAAGAAAAACGCACAAAGAGCGGAGGAAATAGGAAAGCGAGAAGTTATAAAACCTTTTTCTTTAGGGTCGTAGTTCCTCGGAACAACCCGCCTTAACCCCTCTAGAGTTGTTTATCTTTTAAAAGGTAACCGTACCTCGCAATGACACAAAAGGCAAGTTTTTAAATCTTTTGTTACGAGATGGGGAACCAAACTTTCACCGGAAGTTAATTATGATAATACCTCTATTGAGAATATTATATTTTGGTATTTACCATTTGTGAAATTTTTCCTATTAAAGACAATGTTTTTTATCTTTTTGTTTTTTTTTAAATGAAATTATAAACCTATAAAGAAAATAAAATATTTTTGTACTTTTTGGTTTTTTTTTTTTTGGTTTTTTATATGATAATATTCACAGATTCAAACACTTCTTGACAAACGTAACGATAATCGGTTTCACAGCCTCCCAGGCAGCGGCGCCAAAAATTTGATTGGCGCTAAACTACACCTCTTGTATATAATATATAATATATAATAAAATATAAAATATATAGTAAGTATAATTTAAAAACAATCAATGAAACTGAGGAGTAGTATAGAATATCCCCGGGTCGTTTAGTCGGAAAATTGGAGTTTGAATGAGATTAATGATTTGAGAGAGCAGAAAGCTAAATTAATCAATAACAAACTAAAACGATTGAGAAAAACCTAAAAATTATGAAATTAAGCTGAAAAACGAGAGCAGGAATCCCGAACAAAGGGTCAAAAACCTAAAATCTTCAAAATTAACCCTACAAAGAAATTTTTACTTCTAAACTACTCTAGGGAACTAATAATGAAGAATGAAAAAGACTAGACTGAAAACGGAGGTCGTTTGACCAAAAAATGAGTCAAGTCAAGTTCCGTACCCGAGACCCGTTCTTTAAAAATCAAGTTTCCCCTTATCTCCTCTTTTTTTTTATTTGAAAAACTTTTTACACAAACTTGTTAAGCACATGAAGCTTATCATTTTTCATTACTACAACTTTTTGAGAAAAGCTAAAAATAAGCTGGAAAAAGGGCTTTTTCTTGGCAGTGGCTTATAAGCTTAAAGGCTTAAAATGGCTACTTACTTTTTGAGTTTTAAGCAAGAATAAGCAAAAGGGAAGGACTAATAAGCAAACATAGGTAACACTGGAACTAAATAAGCAAGTTAGAACACTAAAACAGCAATTAAAAAGCACACAATAAGCTGGAACAAGAATAAGCTATTTCCCTACACTATGCTTAAAAAAAACAAAGTACCTACTTAAGGCTTAAAAATAAGCAATCAAAAGGGCTTCCTAAGGATTGAGCTTGTTGGGGCTTATAGCTGGACCTAAGGGCACTCTAAAAAACTAAAAAGAACTAAGGGCTTAAGGACAAATAAGCTAGAAAAGTGGGCTTGAGGATAAGCCCCTAGCACCAGGGCAAATAAACTAAAAAAGGGGGGCTTAACTTGACAGCTTAAAATAAGCTGTCAAATAAGCTCAAAATGAAAAATAAATGGTAAACAGATTAAAAGGGGCTTATGAAGAGCTTATATTCAAAATTTCATTTGCTAAAAACAATTTAAACCTGCTGGTTTTTGTTCTTGAAAAAGAGCTTTTTCTTTTACTAAAAGGTGACACCAAATTTTTGGCAGTTTTGACTTAGGTAAAAGAATGACTCAAAACACTTTTAAAAACTTGTTTAGATACTCAAATAAGGACTCAAAACAAAGGTATTAAAGGACTTTACACAGCTTAATCAAATAAGCTGTGTAAAGTGGCTTTTGACTTAACAAATTTTTTTGCTAACTTTGACACAACTTGAAACTACACCTTTGCCTTACAAAACAACAGAAAACAAGCTTAAATGAGCTTAATTGTACATTAGCCAAAGATGGCCAAGTGACACCAACCATGACATTAACATTTTTGAGACCCATTTTGGGCTTGTACCAAACACCTCTTTATAATTTTAAAACGGATTTTAAAACTTATAAAAACTGATTTAAGCTTAAAATTTTAAAGATAACTACTAATCATGCAATATTAAATAATAAAAAGTGAAAAACAAAAACAAATAAGCACTTGAAAAAGAAGCTCATAGGCTAACAGTAGAAATAAGCTAACTAGACAGTTTTTAGGCAATTGATAAGTAAATGATACAAGAGCAACTAAAAGGCATTCTTAAGCACAACTAAACACAAATAAGCACAAAAAGTCATCAATAAGCTGAAAATAAGCAATGCTACAGTAACTTTTTAAGCAAAATTTTTAAAAAGGAGTATACCTTGATCCTTGCTCAAAACAGGATTATGTGACACCTAAATAAGCTCTAATCCTACCCCTTAACTTATAAATAAGCTATACTAAGCACCCAATGAGCCATCTATTTTTGCCTATTCATCCATTTGCTATTAAACAGTAACCTTTTTTAATTTTTCTTAAATTTTTATATCAAAGTTTAAAAACAGGTTAAAGATGGCTTATATTAAGAGCTTATGTGATTTTTAAAGAAGCACAAGTAACTTAGAACACAATGTGAAAGACAAACTGAATTTTCATTAAAAAAAGAGTACAAGTACATCAAAGTAAATTAAGTTAAAAACTAAAATGAGCTAAAAACTACTACAACTACCACCTCCTTTGCCACAATGGCTTACAAGTTTTTATATAAACGAGCTAGGGTTTGGTCTTCTCTTCTTATCTTCACTTGTGTGCTTCTTTGTAGACACAAAACAGCTCTTTGTGCTTGTTGTGAGTGTGTAAACACAAGTCTAATCCTGGCCCTTGGTTATGCTTGCTGCCCACACAAATTGATCTCAACTCTTCATTATCATTGGCCAATGGTATTCCACAGGATTGCCAGCGTGTTCATTGACCCATGTGGGTGTGGGGTGAGGGAGAGTGATGGGTTTGGAGGGACATGGGGAGGTCAACGAGGTGGAAAGGGACAGGATGTGGGGTTTATGAGTTTGGCGGGAAACTTGTGGGAGAGATGTACAGTACTTTTAAAAACGGGGTGAGGGTTTGGGGGTTTGTCACAAATGGCCCTCCAAGTATATAGGTGTCCTTGCAATTTTCGTCCTTGTGTTTATAAACGTTTGGAATTTTGGCAGAAACACCCCCTAAGTGTTATATAGTGTATTGCAAGTTAAGTCCTTTTGGTATATGACTTTTGAGTGTTGGCAGAAATGGCCCATGTGGTATATCTTTGGTGTATTGGCAGATTGGGTCCCTCACAAGCATCTTCTCTATTTCCTTCATTAAATAAGTTAGGGACTTGGCAATTTTGGCCCCTAAGCTTATTTTTCTTCACTTTTTGACTTTGGATTTGTCGGGGTTGACTTTGGTTGACTTTTTCAGACTTGGGCTTTGTCTTGACTTTGTCTTTTCCACGCTTTTCCATTCCGTGTCCGATTTTGTCGTTTTGGCTTCGTTTTTCGTCCTTTTCTTAGATATCCGTTCCTGCACAACACAATTAGCAAAACAAGCATATATTTGGCATTTTAAGTCCGTTTTTGGTTATTTTAACTTGTTTTTAAAGGTAAAAGGTGTGTGTAATTAAACACATACCATTCCCCTAAACGGATTGGCTACTTATCTGCAATGAAGAAGTCGGATTTGCTGCTAAGTGTGGTTTACTTCATCTTCTACAAATTTCGCTGCAAGCTTAAACCGCTATAGTTAGAAGATATGTCAACTACATCAAAGTTTCAGTTGTTTGTTTGGGGGGAAGCTAATTCAGAAACTTCGATAAAAAGAAGTAGATGAACTGCTTGAATACATGCAGTATGAACTAGGGGAAGTAAACTCAGTTTATACATATTACAATATATTCCCTACAAGTGAAGAAATGATCCAAGCTAAAGTACGTAATAAAGACAAAGCAAATTGCAGATATCTTCAGCATTGGAAGGACATTGGAATACTTTTACTAATATTTATACTTGTAGAATACATTGTAAGTAATCCCGTATGCCACCACATTGGGGAAGATTATTAGGATTAAAAATGTGGTGTCATTATAGGAATTACACTAGTTTATATTTAAGTTAAAACATAAGGGTTAGAAATGTAATTAGCTTAAAGTGCCCTTATGTTAAGTCTATAAATACCCTCTCTAATCAACATTAGAGGGGTGAAGCTCCAAATTGTATTTTACTTTCATTTTACACTTTTAATAAAACTTTTAAAATTAAGAAAAGCTCTCTCCTATCTATAATGACTTATTCATACTTTGAGCTTCCTCGACCTCTGGAGATCGTGAATCGAGATTCCTTACACTGTGTTGTAACATACAAGGATTCGAGACGTTGAAAGGTGTTGTTGTATGTTGAGAGAAAATATGATTACGAGTAACTTGTACATTTTACGTTATGTATTACAAGTTACATGTTTGGCATCAACAAAACAAACGAGACTGTGTGAATTAAATATTGTAATATTTGCACTAAAAAGGTTAAAAACAAAACAAAGCATGATTACATATTATCAAACATATAAGAACACATAATTAAAATTAAAAACACACGATACTCCTAAAATGCGTAAAATTAAAAGATTGGGTTGCCTCCCAATAAGCACTTTTCTTTATTAATGAGTCTTGTAGCTAAACTCGGAGTCACTTCCTAATTCGTTTCGTACAGGCTCACATGTCCATGTATGATCCATTCTTTCATATCTTCATCAACTTGTACTCGGGTCCTAAGTTTAAACTACCGTTATACATCAACTTGTTCTTTTCATAAGGATACTTAAGTCCACTCATCTATATTCGTCACTAAGTACTAGAAGGGGTGGGATTTTACTCCATTGAATGTATCCTAATATTTTAAGCCTAGATACCGTGCGAGATATTTGAAAGATATAAGTATCATGTGGAAACTAAAAGGGAGAGGGGGGTTGAATAGTTTTTACCGTTTTAAAATAAAACTTAGATTGTCGACTTATGTGAACTCAAAAGATATACACAAGTGTATATGATAGGAAAGCAATAAGTAAATAAGTAATCTACTAAATATGAACAAGTAAAGATAAGAAAGATCAAACCGATGACACAATGATTTATGGTGGTTCGGCTACGAAGCTCCTCTTCGCCCTACTCCACTCCCCAAGTACCCAACTTGAGAGTTATCTTCACTATGTCAACAAGCTTCCTTTAGGCGGAGAAAACCGTACACGTCGCTTACACTTTTTTCGGTACTAATCTAAATACCGAGTTCTACTTTGAGATAGAACCAATCTAACACATTATGTATTTTATGGCCTAAATACTAACCTATCATACACATATGATAATATACACAACACACAACACAAGATATATAAGATGAATAATTATCATAAACGTGATGACACAACTAAACTATTAACACTTGAAGCTTGACGTCTTCGTAAATGTTCTTCACTAAATTGTAGAATGAGTTGATCACTTATAATGGATTATGTAACAAGTATAATGATCAAAGAATATATGAGATAAAAGATGTATGTGAAAAATATTTGTCAAGAGTTGTTTAAAATGAAAGCTTAAGGTTGCTATTTATAGGCAAGCCTTTGAAATTCAAATTTGTCCCAGACAGCTGGTCCGTATGACTCATGGATCCACCATATGCTTGGATCTGTCCCGTGTATTAGGTGGATCCATGGGTGGAGCTGGGACAGGATTTGTCATTTTGTGATTAACCCCAAATCTATACAAAATATTGTTTTGTACGTAATAAAACAGTTTATTATAGATTCGTCTAGAACAAAATATTTCTTGCACACCAATAAGAAAAGATTTTCGAGCTCTTAGTATAGCTTTGGAAAGATTGTTTCCACTTATGGTTTGAATCTATGTTGTCGTACATGATTATAATAAACTACTTATAATTGAAGCATGTGTTAACTTAAAGTTCATTTGAGTAAAAAGGTTTAAGGCAAATGAGAATATTTTGTCGTTTGATCATTAACTATGCTTTATAATGCCATATTCATACCTTAAGTGATTTGTTTGGCGTCAAGTAAACTTGCAGACTAAATAACTTGTTTACGTAAACTTTTACGTAGTATTCATTATATATTTTATCAAACATGAAGATCATTAAATATAAATATCATTTTTGAGCGAATATTTGTATTAACAATCTCCCCCTTTTTGATGATGACAAAATATAAACTCATGCTTATTGAAAAGTTACTAAATAAGTATTAGTATAATGAGTTTACATGCTCTGTTCTTGCTCCCCCTTTTTGTCGAAGCAAAAAGTGTTGGAGAGGCGGTCCTTGCAAGTCTTGTTTTGACGAATGCTAAGTCACTTGGTTACGAATACAAAGTAAAAAATAACGACTAAGTTGCAAGTGCTCCCCCTTGGTGTATACTCCTCCTCGCTTGGGGCACCAAGGAATCGAGCTATGGATGCGTGCTACAAAACAAAGTTATTAGACAAACAAAAGTATATATGACAACTACATATGCACACATATACATTTTACGCAATAAGCATCTATCATCAACACAATAAAAGAAAATAATGTTAAATCCATTATAAGGGATGAAACATAAAATTTAGCATTAAAAGCCATTACACAATAAGCTTAAACTAGAAAAGAAAACTATTAAAGATCATAAATCTTGGGATAAATTTCAGTGTTCTCACCATATAATCTGAGGGGTAAGGTAGAGATATTTTCCATGCGACCGAATGCGGAAAGTAAGTGGGTTTGATAAAGGGCCGAGGTGGTGTCGAATGTATGAAAACATGTAGTTGACACGGGTTCGGAGCATTTAGATTTCATGCATTGTGGTACTAAAACATTGGCAAAACATGTTGTGAAGGTGAGTCATGTCATTTGGATGAACAAAATCCAAAATGTTTGGAGGACTGGGAAAATCTTGACTTCCAATATTTGGTGGTGAATGGTGAATGTTTTCAAGTGAAGGTGCATTGTTGTGGAAATGATGTGTATTGTTGTTAATGTTAAAAAACAATGGTTGGGTTGATGGTAGCGGTTCAAATCCGGGTGGTGGATTTGGAAAACCAAGAGGTGGTCGTGAGACACGTAGTGGTGGAGATGGATTAGAGGGACCTGGTGGCCAATAGTCCATCGTTGACACATAGGGGTTATTTGGTGACATTTGTAGTGGAGGAATTTTTTGAGGTTCTTGTTTTATCAGGATTTCAAAATGAAGTTTAGGTGGAGGTGCAACGTGAGTTGGTGTCGGAGACTCACTTGGTGATGATGATGAGGTATAGTGTGTGCTTTTGCTAGAGATGGATTTTGATGGAGCTTGTGGTGGTGAGAGAGATTTCTTTCTAGGAGGTGGTGAAAGAGTTCTTTCATTTGGTTGTTCCTCGCTTGAGGATGTGAGATTCACATAGGTTGGATACTTGACACTCATTCTTGCGGTTTTTCTTTTGAAGTTTGGTGAATTTGTTTTGGATGAACTAGTCATGGTGATGAGCTAGTAAGGTATATGTGAGAAATGTGGAGAAGGTGTAAAGAAAATGGTGTTTGAGGGTGATGATTATAAGGTAAAAGTGGTGATATGGTTTGTATACTTATCCTTGGATTATATGGAGAACATGTTATATCCTAAGGTTTAAAATCTCACATAGTATCATATAGCATGGTTATAAGATAAAGTAGAAAAAGTTAAAAATCAAGAAAATTCAAATTTTGGCGCTTGGACTGGTGAGCGACGGATCCACCAAAACAACGTACGGATCTGCCATATGGTGGATCCGTTGGTCGCATGCTTCAACAAAAACGACAAGAATTGCATTTTGCTCCTAATACTTAAAACAAATAAGGAAATAGGCAAGTAATGTCGCAAGTATAGACTAATCAGGTATAGACTAATTGCGTCATTACAATTGGCCATTACCACATAATCTAGTAGTAGTCTTGGCAACATTAACCTATTAATATTACCCAAATGAACTTAGCGTAGTCTATTTAGATTTTAATGTTTCACTATTACATATCTTATTTTTGAATTACCTAATTGTGAGCGATGCTATGATCGTGATGACCATGCAGAAATAGACGCAGCAACGATATATCTTACATGGATTTTCATCATTGATGAAAGGGAGAAATTTGCTCATCATGTCCATTGAAGGGATTAAAGGAGATGAATTGTTACTTTTTGAGAGATATACAAGGTTCTTTTAAGTGATTTTGCAAGGAGGCCTTGAGACAAAGGAATCGCGTAAGGGTAACGGTTCATTTGGAGAACTTTTAGAATGTAGCATTTCTTAGGCGCACGAAGTATGCTAGATGTTAATACGGGAGTAGAAGTATAATATGCATATAAAAGTCATGATGTTCACTACAAGGCGATATATAATTGAATTTTGGTCCATTTGTTCACAGAGAATGTTTTCTCGCAAACAATTTTTTTATGTTGCTTAGGTAGAAGGACAACACTTCATAGTGTAAATGGAACATTTGGATTAGTTAGTCTCATTTTCTCCTTAAATTTCTTTTTATGGTTATGTTAGATATGATTGAAGTGGGATGATCAAGGTGTGTGAAACATGGATCATTTGTTTGTGAGTTGTTATGATTTAGAATCAATGTGAGCGACCATTCATTGGTATAAAATGAGTGTCCTTCGTGAGGAAGATCTAGAAGAATTCTGAATTCTCTTAGAGTAAAAATAAAATCTTTGCTCATTAGATAGTTGAAAGAAGACAACAGCAATTATTGTTTAATGGATTAAAAATTGAATAGATCGATGAAAGTTCAATGAGAGAATTATGGGTAAATCTTCATGCTAAGTGGTAAAAGGAATGAAAACTATTTTTAAGGAAAATTTCTTCAAGATTAACTTAAGGGTTAAAGTTGTTGTCAATGATTCTTCCTTCTATTAAAGGTTAATGTTTTCCTTGATTATAACTGATAACAACTATCCTATATATAGGATACAAGAGATTATTCTAGAATAGAATAACAATGGCTTGGGCTTAATACAAATCAATGATGTAAATAATGTTGATTGCTGACTTGACTTTGAATATTTGACTTAATGTTGAACTCATGGAATCTTGACTTGTACTATATAGCAGCTTAAATATCCAAGAAATATATGACTAATACGTAGCCGCTCCACATGTATTAGCGGAGAGGACGGACTCAGCGCCCCTCCCCCCCCTCCCCCTGTACCCCCCCAGCCCCCCACCCCACACTCCCCCTACAAACCCCTACCCCCCCCCCCTCCACCCCCCACATTGTGTTGTTGTTTGGATTTTGTTTTTGGTGTGGGGGGTATGGGGTGGTGGTGTGGTGTTGTTGTGTTTGTGTAACCAAGCTAAAGCTGGATGCGAAAATCTTCAATAAAGTCGAAGGAAGACCTTTGGTGAAAATATCTTCCCCCCCCCCCATACTGAAAACAGAGATGAACATGAAGAATCCGAAGCATGACCAGCTTTAACCATATCAGTGAACAGAAGGAATGGATATCAATCTCTCATATAATTGGTGGGCAGATTGATGTTGAAGCTCGAGTGCACGATCATAGTAAACTTGTACTACGTTATCACAATAACTAGAGTAGCAGTTTTTTTTTTTTTTATTAAATTTTTTTTTTTTTTTTAGTGTGGTTTTTTTTATTATTTTTTATGTTTAAAGAGTGGAGAGTGTAACTCCGAAGGAGATGTGGAATCAAGCAGTCTCGGAACAACAACATTAGGCAACACCTCGATATTCGTGCATCTTCTCGCGGGGGTTTATTGGACCAAAAAAAAATATATATCTCTACTGGAAGGGGAGGAAAAGAGTAGAATGGCAGAGATCGAGTGGTGTTGCTCAATGTTGTTGGCCGAGGCTGCGTTGGATTCGCAATCGTTCGCTTCTGTGAGTTTACTCACGATCCTGCGCCGGTTAACTGCTACTAGCTAATTTATTGTGATAAACGTTAAGTACAGTTTATAATGTCAGGCCAACTCCGGTTACAAACATCAACGCACCAATATATAGAGATGAATCCGATTTTGTTCCATAGATATGGTTAAAGCTGTCATGTTCGATTCTTCCTATGTATCTCATCTTGTTTTACAGTATAGCTGATATTTCACCAATAGGTACTAATCTATTCGACATTTAATTGAAGATTTTTCGCTCCTTTTCGCTCCAGCTTGAGCGTCCGTCCTCCTCCCGCTTAAACTGCGGGGGCGTATTAGTCATATATTTTTGGATATTAGCTGTATATAAGTCAAGTCAAGATTCATGATTCAACAGTCAAGTCAATATTCAAAGTCAAGTCATCAATCAACATTTATTACTTATTGATTTGTATTAGGCCCAAGCCCATTGTTATTATTCTAGAATAATCTCTTGTATCCTATATATAGGATAGTTGTTATCAGTTATAATCAAGGAAAACATTAACCTTTAATAGAAGGAAGAATCATTGACAACAACTTTAACCCTTAAGTTAATCTTGAAGAAATTTTCCTTAAAAATAGTTTTCATTCCTTTTACCACTTAGATGGAAAGATTTACCCATAATTTCTCATTGAACTTTATCGATCTTTTCAATTTTATCCATTAAACAATAATTGGTTTGTCTCTTTCAACATCTATGAAGAAAGATTTATTTTTACTCTAAGAGAATTCAGAATTCTTCTAGATCTTCCTCACGAAGGACACTCATTTTATACCAATGAATGGTCGCTCACATTGATTCTAAATCATAACAACTCACAAACAAATGATCCATGTTTCACACACCTTGATCATCCCACTTCAATCATATCTAACATAACCATAAAAAGAATTAATGGAGAAAAATACGACTCACTTAATCCAAATTTCCTCTACACTGATGAAGTGTGTCCTTACCTAAGAACCACAGAAATTGTTATCCGAGAAAACATTCTCTGTGACAATGGACCCAAAATCCAATTATCCGCTTGTAGTTCATACATGCTTTATTGTATTACTACTTCCACTCCGTTTAATCTAGCATACTTCGTGGCTAAACGAATGCTACATTCCAAAAATTCTCCAAATGAACCGTTACCTTACGGTCTCCTTCTGTCTAAGCTCTTCAAAGTAATTAAAAGAACCTGTTTCACTCTCAAAAGTAAACAATTCATCTCCTTTAATCCTTCAATGGACATGATGAGCAAATTCTCTACCAATGATGAAATCATTGAAGATTATCGTTGCGGTTTGCATGATCATCACGATCATGATCGTTCACAATGGTAATTCAAAAATAAGTATGTAATAGGAAACTTTAAAATCTTAACTAGACTACGTTAAATTTGTTTGTGTAATATTAATAGGATAATGTGCAAGACCACTAGATTATGTGTAATGAATTGCATGCGATTAGTCTATAATTACTTGCCTATTTCCTTATTTGTTTTAAGTTTTGGGTACAAAAATGCAGTTCTGGTCATTTTTGTTGAAACCTGCGACCAACGGATCCACCATATGGAGATACGTACGTTGTTTTGGTGGATCCGTCGCTCACCAGTCCAAGCGCCAAAATTTGAATTTTCTTGATTTTTAACTTTTTCTACTTTATCTTTTATTAAACCCCTTGCTTATATGAAACTATGGTGAGATTTTAAACTCTTTAGGATATAACATGTTTCTCCATATAAATCCAAGGATAAGTATACACCCATATCACCACTTTTACCTTATAATCATCACCCTCAAACACCATTTTCTTTACACCTTCTCCACATTTCTCACATATACCTTACTAGCTCATCACCATGACTAGTTCATCCAAAACAAATTCACCAAACTTCAAAAGAAACTTTTCGTGTCGGGTTCACTTAAAGCTCAAAGTTTGATGATTTAAAATGTTACCCAAGTTTAGTTAATATTTCCATTGCGCTTAAAATCACTTTTCCATAAATCTAGGTTATTTATACAACACGTATCACCTTAATTTACTACAAAAATTCTATTTAGACGCTGTCGGCCGGGTCATGACCGAAAACATGAATTTTTGTTAAAAACTCAACCGAACCATCCTCACGATTATGAAAACATTTTAAAACCCCAAAATACGCTTTGTCAAAACCAACTTGCTCAAAATTTACACTTTAACGACTGTAACGGTCTTTTACCGAATTTCACGAAAATGACCGTTTTTCTGAAAACTTCCTAATCACACACTAACGATTTACGTTTTAAACCAAAGTTTTCCAAAATCGTGAATTTATTTAAATAAATAAGCTCATTACACACTTCCGAATCACTTAAACATATTCCCAAACAAACTATCGTGCCGATACGCACTGCGTGACGATTTTCAGGAAATCACGGGAAAGCTTCCCGGAACTGCTTAAAATACCAACCAAATTCTCCAAAATGAAAAGACGAATCAAAAGTGATTCTCCCCCGAGATTCAAAACTTCATCAAACTCCCGGTTATACCGTAACCGTTTTATGCAAAAATAGTCAACTGAAGTCAACTTTTCAGCTTTCATCAAGAAAACTGACAAGATCGAAAGACTTTAAAATACGAAATTATAATATTTTATAATACTTAACTTAGGGAAAATTACCGGTTATCACATATCCCAAGAGTTAGGATTTTTAATTGTGTTCTTCTCTTTTCTAGTTTAGGTTTCTTGCGTTATGGGCTCTAATGCCAAATTTTATGTTTCATCCCTTATAATGGATTTAACATTATTTTCTTTTATTGTGTTGATGATAGATGCTTATTGCGTAAAATATATATGTGTGCATATGTAGTTGTCATATATACTTTTGTTTGTCTACTAACTTTGTTTTGTAGTACGCATCCATAGCTCGATTCCTTGGTGCCCCAAGCGAGGGGGAGTATACACCAAGGGGGAGCACTTGCAACTTAGTCGTTATTTTTTACTTTGCATTCGTAACCAAGTGACTTAGCATTCGTCAAAACAAGACTTGCAAGGACCGCCTCTACAACACTTTTTGCTTCGACAAAAAAGGGGAGAAGAAATGTAAAGTCATCTACTAAATACTTATTTAGTAACTTTTAAATAAGCATGATTTTATATTTTGTCATCATCAAAAAGGGGGAGATTGTTAATATAAATATTCAGGCAAAAATGATATTTATATTTAATGATCTTCATGTTTTGATAATAACAAATATAATTTCATACTACGTAAAAGTTTACGTAAACAAGTTATTTAGTCGAAAGTTTACTTGATGATGACAAATCACTTAAGGTATGAATATCGCATTATTAAACGTAGTTAATGATCAAAGAAAAATATTATCATTTGCATAAACCTTTTCTAATCAAATGATTTAAGTTAACACATGATTAATTATAAGCTAGTTATATTAATCATGTAAGACAAAATAAGATTAAACATAAGTGGAAACAATCTTTCCAAATCTTTCTAAATCTAGAAAATATTTTCTTATTGGTGATAAGAAATATTTTGTTCTAGAAGAATCTAATAAAATAGTTTTATTACGTACAAAACAATATTTTGTATAGATTTGGGGTTAATCACAAAATGACAAATCCTGTCCCAGCTCCACCCATGGATCCACCTAATACACGGGACAGATCCAGCATATGGTGGATCCATGAGTCATACAGACCAGCTGTCTGGGACAAATTTGAATTTCAAAGGCTTGCCTATAAATAGCAACCTTAAGCTTTCATTTTAAACAACTCTTGACAAATATTTTTCACATACATCTTTTATCTCATATATTCTTTGATCATTATACTTGTTACATAATCCATTATAAGTGATCAACTCATTCTACAATTTAGTGAAGAACATTTACGAAGACGTCAAGCTTCAAGTGTTAATAGTTTAGTTGTGTCATCACGTTTATGATAATTATTCATCTTATATATCTTGTGTTGTGTGTTGTGTATATCATATGTGTATGATAGGTTAGTATTTAGGCCATAAAATACATAATGTGTTAGATTGGTTCTATCTCAAAGTAGAACTCGGTATTTAGATTAGTACCGAAAAAAGTGTAAGCGACGTGTACGGTTTTCTCCGCCTAAAGGAAGCTTGTTGACATAGTGAAGATAACTCTCAAGTTGGGTACTTGGGGAGTGGAGTAGGGCGAAGAGGAGCTTCGTAGCCGAACCACCATAAATCATTGTGTCATCGGTTTGATCTTTCTTATCTTTACTTGTTCATATTTAGTAGATTACTTATTTACTTATTGCTTTCCTATCATATACACTTGTGTATATCTTTTGAGTTCACATAAGTCGACAATCTAAGTTTTATTTTAAAACGGTAAAAACTATTCAACCCCCCTCTCCCTTTTAGTTTCCACATGATACTTATATCTTTCAAATATCTCGCACGGTATCTAGGCTTAAAATATTAGGATACATTCAATGGAGTAAAATCCCACCCCTTCTAGTACTTAGTGACGAATATAGATGAGTGGACTTAAGTATCCTTATGAAAAGAACAAGTTGATGTATAACGGTAGTTTAAACTTAGGACCCGAGTACAAGTTGATGAAGATATGAAAGAATGGATCATACATGGACATGTGAGCCTGCACGAAACGAATTAGGAAGTGACTCCGAGTTTAGCTACAAGACTCATTAATAAAGAAAAGCGCTTATTGAGAGGCAACCCAATCTTTTAATTTTACGCATTTTAGGAGTATCGTGTGTTTTTAATTTTAATTATGTGTTCTTATATGTTTGATAATATGTAATCATGCTTTGTTTTGTTTTTAACCTTTTTAGTGCAAATATTACAATATTTAATTCACACAGTCTCGTTTGTTTTGTTGATGCCAAACATGTAACTTGTAATACATAACGTAAAATGTACAAGTTACTCGTAATCATATTTTCTCTCAACATACAACAACACCTTTCAACGTCTCGAATCCTTGTATGTTACAACACAGTGTAAGGAATCTCGATTCACGATCTCCGGAGGTCGAGGAAGCTCAAAGTATGAATAAGTCATTATAGATAGGAGAGAGCTTTTCTTAATTTTAAAAGTTTTATTAAAAGTGTAAAATGAAAGTAAAATACAATTTGGAGCTTCACCCCTCTAATGTTGATTAGAGAGGGTATTTATAGACTTAACATAAGGGCACTTTAAGCTAATTACATTTCTAACCCTTATGTTTTAACTTAAATATAAACTAGTGTAATTCCTATAATGACACCACATTTTTAATCCTAATAATCTTCCCCAATGTGGTGGCATACGGGATTACTTACAATGTATTCTACAAGTATAAATATTAGTAAAAGTATTCCAATGTCCTTCCAATGCTGAAGATATCTGCAATTTGCTTTGTCTTTATTACGTACTTTAGCTTGGATCATTTCTTCACTTGTAGGGAATATAATGTAATATGTATAAACTGAGTTTACTTCCCCCAGTTCATACTGCATGTATTCAAGCAGTTCATCTACTTCTTTTTATCGAAGTTTCTGAATTAGCTTCCCCCCAAACAAACAACTGAAACTTTGATGTAGTTGACATATCTTCTAACTATAGCGGTTTAAGCTTGCAGCGAAATTTGTAGAAGATGAAGTAAACCACACTTAGCAGCAAATCCGACTTCTTCATTGCAGATAAGTAGCCAATCCGTTTAGGGGAATGGTATGTGTTTAATTACACACACCTTTTACCTTTAAAAACAAGTTAAAATAACCAAAAACGGACTTAAAATGCCAAATATATGCTTGTTTTGCTAATTGTGTTGTGCAGGAACGGATATCTAAGAAAAGGACGAAAAACTAAGCCAAAACGACAAAACCGGACACGGAATGGAAAAGTGTGGTAAAGACAAAGTCAAGACAAAGCCCAAGTGTGAAAAAAGTCAACCAAAGTCAACCCCGACAAATCCAAAGTCAAAAAGTGAAGAAAAATAAGTTTAGGGGCCAAAATTGCCAAGTCCCTAACTTATTTAATGAAGGAAATGAAGACAATACTTGTAAGGGACTCATGCTGCCATTTTCCCAAAGTATTAACCACAAGGGCCAATTCTGCCAACCCGCCAAAACTATAACTCACAAGGACCATGGATGCAATAACAAGTATAACATTAAGGGACTAAACATGTCAAATCCCTAAACGTTTATAAACACAAGGACAAAAATTGCAAAACATGTATAACCTTTGAGGGACCAATTGTGACAACCCCCCAAACCCTCACCCCGTTTTTGAAGTACTGTACATCTTCTCAACTCATTTCCTGCCAAACTTATAACCTCCCCCTCCTGTCACTTTCCACCTTGATTCCTGTTCCTATAACAACAAAAATGTCACCACCACAAACCCCACCTCCTAGAAGTCAAAGTGCAATGCAGGAGATATGATTTCAGGATGTTAATCCACCACCACAGTTACACCTACACAACAGCCAATCAACTCTATCAACCATTAAACGCCTATTCTGAAAGAAAGGTGAGTATGAAATATGGCCATAAACAATTGGAACATTACTTGGACATATAGACTAGCCTATATGGGAAATCATACAAGAGGGAAATGGTTCAGTACAAGTTCTCAACATTTATAAATAGAAAATTATGGGTTTGGCTCCTCTAAAATGCTAAAGAGATTTTGGTAGAGAAAGAGAAAGAAAAGCAAGGACTACCTTGCTCATGTCTATACTTGAAGACCATTTAGTAACATTTTACAAAATGACTGATGCTAAAGAGATGTGGGAAGCTATCAAATCCAGATTTGGTGGCAATGATGAATCTAAGAAAATGGAGAAATACATTATCAAGCAACATTTGAATAGGCTTTTCTGCATACCAACTCTGAATAGGATTGCACAAAGGTTATGACAGGTTTCAGAGTCTTTTGAGTCAACTTGAGATTCATGGTGCAGGTGTCTCCATTGAAGATGCCAATCAAAAGTTTCTTAGGTCTTTACTTGCTTCCTGGTCCCAAGTATCCTTGATAATGAGGACCAAACCAAGAGTAGATACTCTAAGTTTTGATGATCTCTATAATAATCTTAGAGTCTTTGAGTCTGATGTTAAAGGCTCTACTGCATCATCTTCCAGCACACAGAATGTGGCATTTGTTTCTTCTGAAAACACTAGCAATACTAATAATGGTTAGTAATGCATATGGTGTTTTCTATTCTTCTGGCCATAAATCATTAAAGGAAGGATCTTCATCATCAATGATGAACTCAGTACTCTTTTCTTTTCTAATTTAATCAAGTTGTTCCCACAATGGGATATGAGGATCTTGAATAGTGTCAATGAGTTTGATTAGATGAGATGATTTGATAATGGAAGTGGCCACGACTTCTTTGAGATTGAAGGAAGTTTTACAAGAAACAGGAGAAAGATGCAAGTTGATGCGAAGGAATCGTTGGCTTTGACAAGACCAAAGTTGAGTGCTTCAATTGCCATAACACATTGGCACTTTGCTAGAGAGTATAGATCAAAAGGAAATCAAGAAAGTAGAAGGAGAGATGCAGGGAACACTAGATATAAAGCAAAAGACAATGGGAGGAGACCTGTAAAACAGGAGGAACCTAAAGCTTTAGTAACTATTGATGGGGATGGTGTTGATTGGACTAGTCATGCAGAAGATGAGCAAGAGAACTTTGCTTTGATGGCTCACAGCAATTCAGGCTCAAACACTGAGGTAACATCGTGTTCAAAAGAATGTGAGGAATCTTATGCTAAAGCTTAAGGAAATTATTGATGAATCAAAGGGAACAATGTGATGTAGTATGAAAATTCAAGCCTATATTCAAGCTTTAAAAAAGGTGACGCTCATTAGTTTGTCATCAGCAAAATCACTTGTTTATGATGAAAAATATTAGGTTTATTGAAAATTAATTTAGATGATAAACTACTGTGCATCACATTTCATAAGAAATACTATTAGATGAAGCTAAAAAAGAAAAGGAAGAAAAATTTTAAAAACATAAACTTAAAATTTTTCAAAGTTCTTCTAATTGGTTTTAGTAAACTGCTATTAGTCAAAAGAGTGCTAAGGATAAATCTGGGCTTGGGTATGGAGACCAAATACATAAAGGTGTTTTAAGTTATGAAAATGAAGTTCTTGAAAGTGTGTTTGACAGTAGGTCTAGTGATGTAGAGATAGTACTGTGTATGATAGAGATTTGCAAAAGTTGAAGGACATGCATACATTACCCTCCAATGAGAAGATTCTACATGCCTCTAATATGATTTTGAATTAGATGAGTAAATTTTACTAGGGTCCAAAATAGTCTAAAAAAAAAAACACAAACCTTAGTGAAATTTTAATATTTAGTGATTCTGTCTCTTGTGAATCAAATTCTAGTGTAGAAACACTTGAATCTGTGCCTAAACCAGCTGTAAATGAACCCAAAGCTGTTAATAAACTAAGTATTGGTCTGATGCTCTGATCATTGAGGGAGTTTGAGTCCAGACAGTGATGATGCAATATGTGATTTAAACCTTCAAAAAGATAGGAAAAAAAAACCGAGTTTTGCTTTTGTTATTACTGCTTAAGCTTGTAAAAACTCCTAGGGAAACTGTTAAAGAACTAAACACTGTAGTCCAAGTCCTAAAGCTGACAAGGAGAGACTTAGAATGGTTTAATGTCCAAAAAGCTGGGTTTGGGATATGGTTTCACTAAAAAGGCATGCTTTGTATGTGGTAGCTTTAGCCATCTTATTAGAGATTGTGACTTTCATGATAAAAGAATGGCTAAACAGGTTGAATTGAACAAAAAGAAGGGTAAGGGTAGTGTTCAAGGAGAGAATAGACCTATATGGAACAATGTGCAAAGATTGAATCATCAAAACAAGTTTGTTCCAAAAGCAGTACTAACTAAAACTGGCATATTTCCAGTTAATACTGCTAGACAAAATCTTTCTAGTCAAGCAACAGCAACTAGTAATGCTAGGAAGTTAATACTGATAGTATCCATTGTAACTTGAAATCAGACCAAGAAATAAACTTTTATTAAATCTCATTCACCTAGTAGATGGACATTAATAGAACAACAACACCAAAAGCAAATTTTGCAAATCATAAAGTAAATACTGCTGGGGATAAAACAGTTAGTGCTGTTGGGGGCAATAGGGAAATTGCTGTTAAGGCCTCAACAGGTTGTAATTGGAGATCCAAAAGACATTACTGGAACAAAGTCTTCAAATACAATAGTGGATCAAACTCTAGTAAAAATGTCAATTCTAAAGATCCACTAAGTAGACCCAAGTCAGCAATGACTTGGGTCCCTAAGAGAAACTAATTTCTCTTATTTGATGTGCATGATGATCCACAAAAAGCTTTAAAGAACAAAGGAATTGTTGATAGTGGATGTTCCAGGCACATGACTAGGAATAAGCTTAAATGTTGAATATCAAGACTATAATGGTGGCCCTGTTGCTTTTGGAGAAGTAAAGGTCAAATAACTGGTATAAAGGTAAATAATAACTAGAAAGTTAGATTTTAAGGATGTGTACTTTGTGAAAGAACTAAAGCAATTTAATCTCTTTTCTGTGTCACAAATGTGTGACAAGAAGAACAAGGTTCTCTTCACTGACTCTGAATGTCTTGTGCTGTCTCCTGACTTTAAGTTGCCTGATGAAAATCAAGTATTACTTAGAGTCCCCAGACAAAACAATATGTATAGTTTCAACCTAGAGAACATTGTTCCTACTGGAGGTTTAGCTTGTTTGATTACAAAGGCCACAGTTGATGAATCTAACAAATGGCATAGAAGGCTGGGTCATGTAAATTTTAAAAATTTAAACAAACTTGTGAAGGGAAACCTTGTAAGAGGTTTACCTTCAAAGATTTTTCAAAATGACCACACCTGTGTTGCTTGTCAGAAGGGAAAGCAACACAAGGCCTCCTGTAAGGCCAAAGTAGTGAGCTCTATTAGTCAGCCCTTACAGCTTTTACATATGGACTTATTTGGACCCACATCTGTAAGGAGCATAAACCATAAGACTTATTGCCTTGTTATCACTGATGATTTTAGCAGGTTTAGTTGGGTGTTCTTTTAAGAAACTAATATGAAATAGTGGCATTCTTTAATGATTTTATAAGACAAATTGAGAACCAATTAAATCAAAAGTTAAAACTCTTCGATGTTGATAATGGTACGAATTCAAGACAGGGAATATTATGATTTCTGTGGGTCAAAAAGGATCAATAGGGTGTGGGTCAAAAGGGATCAAGAGGGAATACAGTAATGCCAGAACTCCACAACAAAATGGAGTTGCTGAGAGGAAGAACAAGACCCTAATTGAGGCTGCTAGAACAATGCTTGTAACACTTTTTGGGCTGAAGTAGTTAGTACTGCTTGCTATGTCCTTAATAGGGTGTTAGTGACCAAGCCTCAAAACAAGACACCTTATGAACTTATAACTGGTAAAATACCAATCATAAGCTATATAAGACCTTTTGGGTGCCATGTGACCATCTTGAATACCATTGACCACCTGGGCAAGTTTGAAGAAAAGTCTGATGAAGGGTTTTTAGTTGGGTATTCTCTAAATAGCAAGGCTTTTAGGGTATACAATTTAGAAACCAAGAGGGTTGAAGAAAACCTGCATATAAACTTTTTAGAAAATAAACCTAATGTTGCAGGGAAGGACCAAATTGGCTGTTTGATCTTGATTATTTAACTGATTCCATGAACTATCAGCCTGTTACTACAGAAAATAAAGCTAACAAAACTGCAGGTCCAAAAGAAGCTAATCATAGTACAGGTACACAAGATAATATTGATGCAGGAAACTCTGAAATGGAAGCTGAACCTGCTCAAGAATACTTTGTACTGCCATTATGGTCTTCTTATACTTCAACAGTCAAGAGCTCAGAAGCAAAGAATGGAGATGAAAATCCTAATGGGGATACTAGTCCAAAGACAAATGAGGAGCCAAAAGATCAGGAAGATCAAGCCTTTTTGGAGAAACTTGAAAGGCTTAAAAGACAAGAAAAAGAGGCTAATGATGCAGCTAAAGCTTTTAGAAAAGAGTTTGCTCAATGTACTAAGGATTTGCTTCTTCAAGCAGGAGCTGCTAGAGCTACCAGTACTAACACAGTTAATACTGTTAGCACACCAATTAGTACTGCCAGTCCTTCAAGAGTTTTTAGTACTGGTGGACCTGATCTAACCAACAATGACCAAGATGATTCTCAAATACCTGCTCTTGAGGATATTTATGACAATCCAAGTGATGGGATTTTTACCAATGCATCTTATAATGATGAGGGTGCAGTGGCTGAGTTCACTAATTTAGAAACCACTGTGAATGTTAGTCCTATTCCCACATCAAGGATACACTCCATTCATCCTACAACTCAAATTCTTGAAGATCCAACCTCAGCAATTCAGACAAGGTGCAAAGTGAACAAAAGTTCTGGAACTCATGCTTTTGTTAGCTATATTCAAAAGCAGAGAAGAAATAATCACAAGGATTTCCAGCACTGTTTGTTTGCTTGCTTCATTTCTCAGATTGAACCCAAGAAGATATCTCAAGCTCTTGAAGATGAAAGTTGGGTTGATGCTATGCAGGAAGAGCTACTGCAATTCAAGATTCAGAAAGTTTGGATTCTGGTTGACTTGCCTTTTGGAAAGAAGGCAATTGGGACAAAATGGGTTTACAGGAATAAGAAGGATGAAAGAGGTGTTGTAGTTAGAAATAAGGCAAGGTTGGTTGCCCAGGGATATAGATAAGAGGAAGGGATAGACTGTGATGAGGTTTTTGCTCCTGTGGCTAGGATTGAAGCCATCAGGATCTTTTTTGCCTTTGCTTCTTATATGGGATTCGTAGTTTATCACATGGATGTGAAGAGTGCCTTCTTGTATGGCACAATTGATGAGGAAGTGTATGTGTCTCAACCTCTAAGTTTTGTAGATCCTAAGTTCCCTAAGAAGGTCTACAAAGTTGTAAAAGCTCTGTATGGTTTACACCAAGCTCCCAGAGCCTGGTATGCTACTTTATCTACTTTCTTGTTGAAGAATGGATACAGAAGAGGAACCATTGACAAGACTCTTTTCATCAAGAAGAACAAGAATGATATCATGTTGGTACAGGTTTATGTAGATGATATTATTTTTGGTTCTACAAAGAAGTCTTGGTGTGATGAATTTGAGGCATTAATGAAGAGCAGATTCCAGATGAGTTCTATGGGAGAGCTTATCTTCTTTCTTGGATTATAGTTCCAGCAGAAAGAAGATGGTATTTTCATAAGTCAGGATAAGTATGTTGCAGAGATCCTGAAGAAGTTTGATTTTGATAGTGTGAAGACTGCCAGCACTCCAATTGAGACCCAGAAGCCCTTGATCAAGGATGAAGAAGCTGCTGATGTGGATGTACATCTTTATAGATCCATGATTGGCTCTTTAATGTACTTGACTGCTTCTAGGCCTGATATTATGTATGCAGTCTGTGCTTGTTCTAGGTTTCAGGTAACTCCAAAAACCTCACATCTTCATGCTGTGAAGAGGATCTTTAGGTACCTCAAAGGCAAACCCAAACTAGGCCTTTGGTATCCTAGAGTGTCATCATTTGACCTGGAAGCCTATTCTGACAGTGATTATGCTGGAGCAAATCTTGACAGGAAATCCACAACAGGAGGTTGTCAATTTCTTGGCAGGAGACTTATCTCATGGCAGTGCAAGAAACAAACAATCGTGGCTACTTCTACTACAGAGGCAGAGTATGTTGCTGCTGCCAACTGCTGTGGGCAAGTATTGTGGATTCAGAATCAAATGTTAGACTATGGGTTCAATTTTATGAACACAAAGATCTACATTGATAATGAAAGCACAATCTGCATTGTAAAGAATCTAGTGTTTCACTCCAAAACAAAGCATATTGAGATTAGGCACCACTTCATTAGGGATGCTTATGAGAAAAAGCTTATCCAGGTGCTTAAGATTCACTCTGATGATAATGTGGCTGATCTTTTAGCCAAAGCTTTTGATGTTACCTGGTTTACTTTCTTGATTGTTAACATTGGAATGCTCAATCAATAGCTGCATTAGTTCAGGGGAGGCAATATGGTGTAAGTTAAAATTAGTACTTTGGAATGAGGATTGAGGGTTGTGGATGATATGATGATTCTTTGGGGTTCATTATGTTCTTTGGAATGAGGATTGAAGGGTTTCATAGTTAGTTAGTGCTGCCAATTTTGGTTAATACTGGTAGGCAAAAGTTAGTACTGCCAGGCTAAAAGTTAGTACTGCCAGGCTAAACTTGTACTGCTAGGTGACCGTTATAACTGTTCAAGGCATAACAGAATTTCTTTATTTTAATATAGCCGTTGGGATATTTCCACCAACTTGCCTTGCTTATAGCTTATAGGGTTTGACTATTTGAAGAATTCTTGATCTTTCTATAAATTCATAGGATTTCTTCAAGATAAGCTCAAATCTTATTCAGTCGGTCCAACTTGCAAACCTTATACACTCTCTCTTATCCCAATTAACTCTACCAAATACACCTACTTTCACCCTCGAACATATCCCAGAACTCTAATCACACTTCTCATTATCAATGGCTGCTCTTGAATCTTGCCCCAAGCATAACATGGTTGCGTATTTAGAGAAAACTGAACAGAATGCTCAATTCCATGAGATAGTGGACTTCCCTACAAGAAGCTCGATTTACTACTCTCTCACTGTAAGTCCTGTTGTCTCTACTTCCCTTATTGAACAGTTTTGGAACACTGCTACTTCTAAAACAGTCAATAATGTTAGTTATATTAAAGCCAAAGTTGCTGGCAAGGCTGTATCAATTTCTGAAGCATCAATTAGAAGAGATCTTCTATTTAATGATGAAGATGGAATTGGTTGTCTCGCAAATTCAGAGATTTATGAAAACCTTCAATTGATAGGGTATGAGGGAGATTTAACAATTCTTACTTTTCAAAAAGCTCTCTTCTCCCCATAATGGAAGTACCTAATTCATACCCTAATACACTGCCTTAGTTCAAAAAGTACTTCTTGGGATCAATTTCCCATAAATATTGCATCTGCAATGATTTGCTTAGCCACAGATAGAAAATTTAATTTTTCTAAGATGATTTTTGAGGGTATGATTAGGAACTTGGATGCTAAGAAGAAATTCTTAATGTATCCAAGATTTGTTCAAGTGTTTTTAAATAACCATCTTTCAAACCTACCTGTTTCTTTGGATAATTTTCCAATACCAGTCCTTACCAAAAAGGTTTTTACTAATATGGCAAAGAAAGGACTACATTTTTCAGGTCATGTTACACCTTTGTTTCCTAATATGTTGACTCAAGCAGTAGTAGATGAGGGTGAAGGTTCAGAAAAACCCACTGAACCCCAACCAACATCCTCTCCTACTCAACCTAGTACAGGAGACCAACCCCCAATGACTGAATCATCATCTGGACATAACACCAACCAATACCTTAGGGTAAACTTAGAGGGCACTGGTGGGAGTGAAGGGGATCAGGTTCAGATACCCCATGATAGTCCTCTTTCAGGTGGTCAAACATCTGACAGAGCTGAGGGTGCCTTGAACCTAGATGAGTTATTTGTTCTTTGCACTAACTTGTCAAATAGGGTTCTAGCTTTAGAGACTTTCAAGGATGCTCAGGCTGCAGAGATCCTTACATTGAAATCAAGAATCAAGAAGCTGGAGAAGAAGAGTAAGCACGTCATCTCACACCACAGAGCATGGTTAAGGAGTGTGTCAAGGTTATCCATGAAGAAAAAGTTAGGAAAGAAGGAGTCTGTATCCAAACAGGGGAGGAAATGGCCAAACCTGGACCATCTTTGGATGACAGTACCTTTGATGATCTTGATGTGGATTTAGCTCATGGTATGGATTACATGGAAACAAAGGAAGCTGTGGATGAAGGGAGGACAAGTTCAAAGACTAAGGAGCTAAATGTGACACATGATGCTGTGATTATAGAAAAGAAGGGCAGTGCTGAAAAAGGAGGAAGCACTGAAGATCCAGTTAGTACTGTTGTGCCTGAATTTAGTACTGTTAATGTTAGTACTGCTAGCAGACAAGAAGTTAGTACTGCTACCCCAATGACTCCTCCTACTACAACAAGTGTGTTTGAAGATGAAGATATTTTTCTTGCTGACGCTCTAGTAATGCTTAGTGACAAGACAAAGCTGAAAGGAGTGGCTATTAAAGAAGTTGAAGAATCTGATAGGCTTGCAAGATTAATTTTAACCCTGAAGCCACTTCCAACAATTGATCCTAAAGACAAAGGCAAAGGTGTTTTAGAAGAACCTGAGCCTGCAAAGAAGATGACTAAAAGTGATTTTGATGCTGCTCATGTTGCTAGAGATGAAGAGGTTGCCAGACAGTTGGAAGTAGAATGGCAAGCAGAGGTTAAAAGGGAGAGACAGAGACAAGAACAAGCATCTATAGATTACATTGCAAATTTGTATGATGAACTTCAAGCAAGAATAGATGCTGATCATGAATTAGCTGTCAGATGGACTCATGAAGAACAGGAGAAGTATATTGTAGATGAAAGAGCAAAGCTTTTAGCAGAATTCTTTGAAAGGAGAAAGAAGCAACTTGCAGAAGAAAGAGCTGCTACTATCAGGAACAAACCTCCAACAAGAACTCAACTGAGAAGTCTGATAATAACCTAGCTTAAACATACAGGTAGATTTAAACACAGCCAGTTAAACAAAAGGACTTTTGAAGAAATTCAGGCCCTATACATCAAGGAACAAGAAAGAGCTGCAAACTTTGTGCCTATTGGGTCTGAGGAGGATGAAAGATTGATTTAGAAGATGAATAAGAAGGCAGGTGGTGTATATGATGAGAAAGTAATTGAAGAACCTGCCAGTACTAAGATTGAAAATATAAACAAGACATCTGAAGGTGAAAGCAGTGATAAAGGTGTGGACAGTACAAAGAAGAGAAAAAGAGGATCAAGGATGAAGAGGATATTTAAAAGGAAAAAAGACTGATGCTGATCTTGAAGAGGAAGAGCAACTAAAAGCTTTTCTGAATATAGTTTCTGATGAAGAAGGAGTAGTTGATTATGAAGTTCTTGATAAGAGGTATCCAATTGTTAACTGGGAGTCTAAATTTTATCATACTGATAGATATGGAGAACCTCATGACTATTACAGAGTGTTTAGAGCTGATGGAAGTTCAAGATATATCAAGACTTTCACTGAAATGGTTTCAAGGTTTGATCGATTGGACTTCATTGAGTTACATAGTCTAGTGATGCAGAGATTTGCAACAATCACTCCAGAAGGAATTGATCTAGTTCTTTGGGGTGATTTAAGGACTATGTTTGAGGAAAATGCAGATGATGATCTATGGAAGAATCAAGAGAAATGGATTCTTAAGAGTTGGAATTTCTATGAAAACTGTGGAGTTCATGTCTTGGTGCTAGAAGATGGTACTGAGTTTTACATGCTAGCAGAAAGAAGGTATCCACTTACAAAAGAAACTCTTGAAAGGATGTTGGCTTTGAGATTGATAGTTGATTCTGAAAGTGAAGCTGTTTTTGATTTGCTTAGATTCATTCAAAAGCAAATTGATGAATTTGGAAGCCATGATGGGAGTGAGAAGGATCTTTAAAAAGATCTTTAAGTGTTGGTTCTAAACCACACAACAAATGAGTCATCAGTTCACCATGTCAACCTAAATATCAAGAACTGACAACGATCAGGAGCAAACTGCTCCTGGGTAAAGACTTCTTAAATCCGTTAATGTCTGATAGTTGCCAAAAGACTATATGGGGTTATCACGCAACCATGCTTCACAGTAAAGAGTTGGAGCCTATCCAAAGCAAACGGAGTTCGTAAAGACATCTCAACTCCGTTTATAGCGCATGATAGCGTTTACTCAAAACTAGATGGTTATCAATGCTCCATGATTCTGTTCAGATGCAGCTTCTGCTCTATCTCTACACAACACTTACTCTATAACCGGATCAGTATTCATCCTTCGACATCACAACTACATTAGCTCTATCTCTACTCTGCAACTCAGTAAATCTATGCCAACTATCATTTTTCACACTTGTCATAAACTTTCCAGATCCTACATCTTCACTTACTCCTCTACACGACATCATGCCAATCTAAACTTACCGAGCTCATTAGAAGACCTGTGCTTCTCTATGAGTGTAACTCTAACACCTCACCGACAATGCAACACTCAAGACTCACAGACTACTTAGATCTTATCACCCATCTCGACTCCTCACCGAACTCACTGTTTCTTCAGTTTCATATCTAGACTATCCATCACTTCTGCGCGAGTCTACATCGCGAAGTCTTAAACCAAACACTGGAGGAAAGCGCAGATCTATACTCGTGAGAGATCAGACTCAATAATACAGCGCCCCAAGCACACGCTTCAAATGAGCGCACCCAACTCTCACTCCCACGTAGACATCGCTCGAAGGACGCCGAACACGAGTCTGCTCAAATAAGCAGAGTCGAGTCTGATTACTTCTCTCAATGACAACTAGATCTCAATCACGTCTACAAGAGAGGGCTTAGGCTGAGACTCGCAAACAAGATTCTCGCACTAGAGGGTACACACTAGTGCTCTCTCTAAGTCATTTCCACTAGAACACATTTCCACAGTGCTCTCTTACAATCACGGCTCACAGTAACACCATACTACACGAAGCGCTACTGTACTTCTTACAATGACATCACTCTCTTATTCGCTTAAGCTCCTAGTACTATCTCTTGATAGCATCTGCTAGCTACACAGCAAATCTAGGATCTACGCCATCATGAGTCTCCTTCAAGCTAACAGAGCACACTGATACTCTCGTAAACCCTCACTTAGAAGATCATCCAGAATCTTCTATAATACTATCCAGTCATTATCCACAGTACAACTAATGCGATAGCTAAGTGAGAGAAACTAGCTTATTTTCTCGGAACACTACAAAAAAATTATTGGTGATGCTTTCAATGAAACGGATGTGGTTGTGTGGTTCCTCAAGTTTCGTACCACGAAAAACTTTTGATTGAACAAGGGTAATAAGGCTAGGTTTAAGTTCAAAATTTTCCGCTTGAAATTATGGAATCACGATAGCATTCTCAAACCCCCCGGTGGGTGCTTGGAGAAGCTCGGCCATGGTACGAGTATCGGCCATCGGTATCTCGGGTACCTCAACAATAACCGGTGTTAATTATTGTTGTTGTTGTCGGGATCGTCTACGGTTAGATGATCGAGTGCGCATGCACTAAAGAAAAATTTACACTAATTTTTTTGGTTTTTTCAATTTATATTTTTTTTGTTTTTTCAATATATATTAACGGATAACGAGAAGACAACTTAAACCAAATAATCAAACTTACTTCACGGTAACTCTTAAAAATTTTACTTTTCAAGATGAGCCGTACCTCGTAAATGACACAAATGGTAAGTTTTTAATCTTTGATTCGAGTTGGGAACTTATTATGATAATACCTCAATGGAAGGTATTATTTGTTGGTGTTCGGTAACCAACTTTGTTTATTTTATTTTCTTTTTAAGGAATTTTTTATATTTTTGATTTTTTTTTATATTTTTTTTTTGATTTTTTTTATAACATAATTATACTAATAAAAGAAAAGAAAAATATTTTTTACTTTTTATATTTTTTAATTTTTTGTATTTTTGATTTTTTATAAAAAACTTAACTTTCGAGACTAAAGATTCTCCAAACCACAATTGACAAATTCAAACGAAGAATCTTTAACACAAATTCCCGGCAACGGCGCCAAAAATTGATATAGTATTATTATATACACGTAAAATATATATCAAAGCGTATAAAGAAATTCACTAAAAACCCTTGAGGACAAAGGTTAAGAGCAAAAATCTACACACTAAAAATACAATATACGTATTACCGGGAAGTATGATTCCCCGGGTCGTTTCCCCAACGACTTGTGAAATTGAAACCTCGCTCTTGTTCGGACAATGATTCGGATTGGTTTTCAGATTTGGATTGGTTAACTATATCTACAATTAAAAGCAACTAAAACTAACAATTAAGAACAATTAATCACTAAACTAATTAACGCGACAATTAAAAAAACTAAATTATTGAAAATTAAACCTAAAAATATTTTTTTAACTTTCTTAAATCCTAAATAACTAAAAAGTGAGAATAAAGATAACTAGACTAAAAACGGAGTTAAAACGAGCTTTAAAACACCTAAAACGTGAACGGGAACGAATCCCGCTCTTTAGAAATTGAAATTTTGTAATTTTGACCCTACGAAAGTAATTTTTAAACCTAAACCTAGAAAATAATAAAAGAAAATTTTATAAAAAAGAAAATATTTTTTTTGATTATTTTTCTATTTTTTATGATATTTTAAAGTTTTAAACTAAATTAAATGTTTAAAAATAACAAACAATAATGAAAAATTACGAAAAATTTACTAAAAGTCCTAAAAGTTATGAGAATCCTAGGAAAAATAAGCTGACTAGCTCAGCTTATCGAATAAGCTCTAAAAATCCACTAATAAGCCACGAAGTGGCTTAGGCTTATAAGGACCAAAATAAGGTTAAGTATTAAATGGGAGAAAGAGCTCACAGATGAGCTAATGAAGCACAATGGTAAAGCAATGGGTGTGTGAAGGGGAGGTCGTGGGTTCGAGTCCCAGGCTTGCCCTTTTTGCAATTTTTTTTCACTTTTAACAAAAACTAAATATCCAAACTTATTAAAAACCTATTTTTAAGCAACTTTAAAACTACACTTTTGGACTGAAAAGGTCAAATAAGCTCAGAAACAGCTTATGAATAAGCTGACATCAGTAAGTGAGCTTTTGAGCTCACTTTTGCTTGTTTCCACTTAAACACTTGCACTAAGCTCAATATAAGCTCAAATCAAAAAGCAAAAACTGTTCTAGATAGCTTATGATGTCTACAAGCTAAAAATGAAAAGCTATACTAACTAAAAACATTTTAAACTAACTGGAATTGATGAACAAAGTAGCAAACTCAGAGAAAAGCTCAAAAAGTTCAAAATCAATTTAAGCTCAAATGCTCAATAAGCCAAGGCAGAAGCTGAGCTTATGCAAGCTTAACAATCAACTTATATGCTGCAAATATAAGCCAATAAACTAGATCTTACAAGCTAGAAATTTAGATTTAAAAGCTATGTTCTAAACCTACTGTTTTTGGTCTTTTTGGATTTTTTATGAATTTTTTATGAATTTTAAAAGACAAATGTACCTAGGAGATTAAGCTAGGAATTGTAAAACAAGTTTAAACTAAATTAAGCTACAACTAATCTATTAATCTACTGAATTTTAGAACTTAAGAACTTCAAACACTAGCTTAATTAAAAACCTAAACTTCTGCGGTTTAAGACTACAGTAGTGCTTAACCTGATGCAATTGACCAAAAGAGGAAAAACCTCCCCTGGTGCTAAGACAAGGAGTTTTTATCATAACTTTTTCAAAAATGAAATCTAACTTTTGAAATTTCTTTTTCTACTGATTATAAATGGATTGAAAACTGACTCAAGCAAAAATTAAAGCTCACGTTGACTATTTGAGGTCAAACTCAATTATACCAAACACTCCTTTAAGCCTAAACAGATTTCATGTAGCTTATCGATTTTAAAATCCACTTAGCAATTTCTTACTACCAGATATTCACTAGCTTAAAACTACCCTAACAATCATAAATCAACAATTACTAAAGCTGAAATCAAAGGTCTACACTATTGCTAACTAATTTTTTTGGTTTTTTATGATTTTAAAGGCAAACTATGAAAAACTAAGCTCTAACTATATTAGCTAAAAACAGATAGTAAAACATGATTAATAAGCAAAATGAATCACAAATAAGCCCAATTAAGCAACTAGATAAGCAGTTTAAACTACTAATAAGCAAATAAGCAGTTATTAAGCAACTAAGCAAACTAATAAGCTAGAATTTAAGACAGAAAAGTAAATAGAGAACTTACAACTGCCTTAGCAAAACAAAGGCTCAAAGGCTCAAGGAGCTACTCTACAAGCTCTAGCTTGTCTAGAAGACAAGCTAGTAAAGTCCAATAAGCTCTTCCCGTATTAGCTTATCATCCAAAAGCACCAAAATCCATTAAGCAAAGGTATATTACTGATTTTAAGAGTTTAAATAGATTAGATGATTAGATTTAGCTCAATTTGAGCTTAGAGACTCAAAGAGCTTAAGATGAGCTTATTAGAAGCTTATGTAACAGTAACATGATCAATTGCATTTATAAAAGCTTTTAATCAAAAACAATTTATATAAAAGTGAACTACTATTTCATTGATTGAAAAACAGATTACAATACTTGGAAAAGAGAGATTACAATAAGCTAAAAACGATTTTAAGAAAAAATTACATAAGCTAAATTTTATAAGCTAAAAATTAAAAAACTATCTAACAACTCTTGTGTGTGAATGAGAGGGGCTTTTTATAGCCTGTTAGAGAACCTTCTAGCCTCAGGAGTTTGTTAAACGCTCCTGACAATCTCTGCCATCCATTCTTCCAATGATTAGAGCTTAGATCTTGGCCCTTGGATCATATCATAACTCACACGGATTGCCAGCGTGGCAATCCATGTGATGTGACCTTGTGCTTTCTATGAGAGTAATTGTAGTGTAAAACCCAAAATCTTTTGTGCTCTCCCCTCTTCCACGTGGCCTTTTGCTTGATTTAATCAATGAGAATGACATCTTTCTCCTTGCCATTATGTTATAGATCACTTGAATTGTCCTTATTGCCATTTGATTGTGAAAACCCCTTTGCTTTGAATGAGTGGTGAATTGGGGGAGATAATGAACAGTAAAACTATTCTTGGCGCCCTTTTTTTTACATTTTAACTGAAAACGGGAGGGGTGAGTTTGGGTAATGGCAGGTTTGGTCCTTGTGTTTGTAATATGTAGTGTAATAGGAGTCCAAGTGTAAAAGATCTTTCAATTTGGGCAAGAATGGTCCCTGGACTTGTAGGGTTGTGGGTAATGGGTTTAGGTTATGGGTTTTTAGACTTTGGTTTTATTTTCGGGTAAAGATAAAAAAGATTTAAGGCCCATTTAAGTAAAAAGGACTATTTGTGTAGTTTAGGTAAAATTGAGGGACTTGATTTGTAACTTTGGGGTTTTGTCCTTTTGTGTTGACTTTGACTTGTTTGACCAAAGTTGACTGAAAGTTGACTTTTTGTCTTTTTGCTAGAAAGCTTCCGGCTCTTGTACACTCTTCCGTTCCTCGTGTCCATGTTTGCTGATTTTTGACCGTTTTCTGGTGATTTTTGCATATCCGTACCTACACATCCATAAACAGCAAAACACACAAATACAAGCATATTTTGGACATTTTTGATCATTTTAGGGTTTATTTCAATATAAAACGGATATGTGTTTTCACACATATCAACTATGATAATGCATATCTATTCAGATTGGGATCAACAAGTGGATAGATCTTCACACGTCATGTTGATCCCAATCTGAATAGATCTTTCTAGCCTGTTAAGGGTGGTAGTCAATCTGGATAGATCCAAACTAACTACAAGAGAAACAATGACTATGAACAATATAAGTTATGTGGAAACTAACTTATAATGCTAAGAAGAACAATGAATAAAACAGAACTTTGATTACTATTAATCTGCTAGGTTACAGATTACTAACTATGAATATTTGTGAAAACTTCTATCTCTAACTATGCCGTAGGGTTCCTTTTATACACCAAGGAAAACCCTAATGGGCTTACAAAACGTGTGAAGAGATAATGCATATCTATTCCTATTATAACTCATGCTTATCTCCTAACAGTACTAACTATATATGCTAGCAGTACTAACTTACTACTAACAGTACTAACTATACTACCAGTACTAACAGATGTACTAGCAGTACTAACTAACTAATACTAACAGTACTAAGTCAGGAAAACATAATTCCTAACAAGATTTGCCAATTACATAGCAGACAAACCTGATTTTATGACTGAAGTATCCAAAGGGTGGAATATAGAAGTTCAAGGGTACAAAATGTATTGCCTTGTGAAAAGAATGAAGCACTTGAAGCCTATTCTGAATAAGATGAATTGGAAGAATGGAGATTTAACAATTAAAGTTGAAAAGCTAAGAGCTTTATTGAAAGAAAATCAAGCTTTAGTTGAGAAAAATCCCCATAATAAAAGCATCAAAGATAAATCCATTGAAATTTTGGAGGAATATAATGTTGCTGTCAAAGATGAAGAAAAACTTTTAGCTCAAAAAGCTAGGATTGACTGGCTTAATGAAGGTGATAAGAACAGTGCTTTCTTCCATAAAGTCATTAAAGGTAGAAGAAGCAGAAATAGGGTCCATTCTATCAGTGATGAAAATGGTACTCTATTTAAAGGAGAGGATGTCCCCAAACAGTTTGTTAAGCATTTCCAGCAATTCTTAGGGACTGCTTCAAATGTTTTAGAGATTTATAACCCAAGTGATCTATTTAGTAACTCCCTCAATCCTGATGAAGCAAATGTGATGATTAAGGAAGTGTCTGATAAAGAAATAAAGGATGCTTTGTTTGGTATTGGAGACAATAAAGCTCCTGGTCCAGATGGTTATAGCTCTGTCTTCTTCAAAAAAGCTTGGGGTATAATTGGTAAAGATGTATGTGATGCTGTTAAAGAATTCTTTTCTTCTGGTCAAATGTTGGGTGAGCTAAATGCCACTCTAATCACTCTTGTGCCTAAGATCCAAACACCCCTTAAAGTATATGATTTTAGGCACATTGCTTGCTGCAATGTTATATACAAATGCATTAGCAAAATAATAACAAACATGATCAAAAGTGATCTGAAAAAACTTGTCCAGAATAACCAAAGTGCATTCATACCTGGAAGAGTAATACAGGATAATATCATGATTTCTCAAGAAATTCTAAGAGGCTATGGAAGGAAGAAAGGGCAAAAAAGATGTGCTATGAAGATTGACCTGCAAAAAGCTTATGACACTGTAAGTTGGAATTTCTTGGAGACCATTTTAATAAAGTTTGGCTTTCATAAAAGAATGGTTGATTGGATAATGGTTTGTGTGAGGACTGCTGGATTCTCTATATGCATTAATGGGGAAAGACATGGGTACTTTAAAGGGGGTTGAGGCTTAAGGCAAGGAGATCCTATGTCTCCTTACCTATTTACCCTTGTAATGGAAATCCTCACTCTGATTATTCAAATGAGAATTAGGGATAGAACTGACTTTAAGTTTCATCATGGATGCAAAGAGCTTCAGCTGGTTAATTTGTGCTTTGCTGATGATTTGATGATGTTTTGTCATAGTGATGTCTCTTCTGTGAGCATTGTTAAAGATGCTATTGAGGAATTCAGTGGTGTGTCTGGTCTTCTTCCTAACATGAACAAGAGTTCTTTGTTTTTTGGGAGCCTAAATGCTAATGAAAAAGACAGAATTATGGAAGTAATGCAGTTTAAAGAAGGCTCTTTACCAACTAAATATCTTGGTGTTCCCCTCATTACTAAACAACTGGGCATTAATGACTGCAAAGGCCTTATAGACAAAATAAAGGGGAAAACTGAAGATTGGAAGTATAAATACATGTCTTATGCTGGGAGACTCATGCTAATTGCTGCTGTGTTGGAGTCCATTAGTGTTTATTGGGCTTCTGTGTTCAAAATTCCTAAAATTATGATTAAAGAAATCAATGGCGTTCTTAAAAGATATTTGTGGAGCAATGGTGATACTGCAAAAGGAAAAGCTAAAGTTTCCTGGAAGCAAGTCTGTATGCCTAAAGAATTTGGTGGTCTTGGGATTAAAGATTTAAAGAGATGGAATGAAGCTCTTTTGGCAAAGCATCTTTGGAATATTGCTTCAAAAAAGGATTCTTTGTGGGTCAAGTAGATTCATGTAGTAAGACTAAAAGAAGCTAGTATATGGAATGTTCAATGGAATGAGAAAGATGGCTGGAACTGGAAATGTTTACTTGAAATTAGAGATAAGATTGCTCACAACTTTCAATTTAAGGTTAGGAATAGAAGAAATATTCATATGTGGTATGATAAATGGAATGAAGATGGGCTGCTGATTGATAAAGTAACTAATAGGGATCTATATGATGCTAGAATTCTTAAGAAAATAAGCATTGACAATATGATGATTAATGGTGTTTGGAATTGGCCTAGTGAATGGTGCAAAAATGAATTTGATGTGATGAACATTAGGCCCCCTGTCTGCTACAAAGGATATTGTCAAATGGAGAAGTGATAATAAGCTTGTTCCTTTTCATTCTAGGCTTGTGATGGAGTACCTGAGTCCTAACTATGAGAAGGTAAACTGGCATGACATTGTTTGGTTCAAACAGTGTATTCCTAAACACTCTTTTTACTTATGGTTAGTTATGAAGAAAAGACTGGCAACCCAAGATAGAATTATGACATGGAGTAATCAGAAGGATCTCATTTGCCCTCTCTGCAATGTAATTCATGACTCTCATTCTCATCTTTTCTTCCTAGGTGAATACTCTAAAAGAGTATGGGGTACTGTTGCTGGGAAGATGAACTTAAAAAAGACTGATTATATATGGGAGGACATTGTTCAGGACATGATTGGAAAGAAGAATGGGAATAATATTTGGAGTGTTGTGAGAAGAATAAGCCTTGCTGCAGTGGTGTACTACATCTGGCAGGAAAGAAATCACAGGATATTTAGAGGGGAAAAAAGTGATGCTAATGGCCTTATTGACACAATCACTGAAACAATTAAGCTAAAGCTTATGAACCTAAGAGTTAAAGAATCAAGTGAAGTAAGGAAAGTTGCTGAAATGTGGGACATTCAATTCAAAAATTTTAAGTCTGAGGTGTCTTGATACTTCCAGGGTGTTTGGGTTACACCAATATTTTGATCCCTGGTGAGAATTTCTTTATATGGTATGCTACATTGTTAAAAGGGAATGCTGGATATGGCTGGATATCATAGTAGCAGCCTATAGAGAATAGCAGAGGGCCTTATATCTTGGCTTTGGGTTTTTTTTCTTTAGGGTTTAATCCTACTGGTGTTAGAGGGTGGTTCTTAACACAGTGTGTTGTGTAATCCTGAAGTCAGATCCTAAAGTCATAAAGTAGGTTTCCTGCAGTGGTGGAATGCCAACTTGGTGATGCCTTAGCTCTTTCCAAGTCTTGAAGGATTTGGAAGTAGCTAGGGAAATGTAATCAAGTGGGATTGTATCCTTGAGCAACTCCTATCCATTGAGTGATGCCTTTATAGGAAATGTAGCTCATTGGTGTTGGATCTCAGTGAGAACAGGAGTTTTACTCTTGTCTTTGTGATGCCCTTCTCAAGAGCCCCTATGGTTGGTGAACATAGGGTAGGTGTTTGAAAAGGGAAATGTAGCAGGGACAAGAGGTTTCTCCATGGATGCCTAGTTCTTGTCCTGAGTTACACTGACTAGAGGATTAAGTCTAGATGATTGGACTGATTTAGGCTACAATAGCCCATTTTGGTTCAGTATCAGAGATATGGTATAAAGCTTGTATCTGTTGTATGTTTACTGTTTCATTGAATAAAGCTTGGGAAATGTCCAATGCTTTTATAACTTGTAAGATATCTCTGAGTGGTAATACAATTCACAGTTTTACCAAAAAAACGAGAAAAATATGGTCCTTAATAGAACTGGGGGATAGTCATCAAAACAGTGACACATAGTTTTTTAAAGGGATTTTCTAACTTTGGTCATGGTGTCACAAGTGTTGAAGCATGCAACAAACTGAAATTAACATATTTACATGTGAGTTAATATTAAAAACTCTTAGATTTGTTATGTTTACCAAATTTACTAGCATTATTTTATATAAAACAGAAAATCCCTGTTTTAAAACGAAGTTGTCATTAAATACTATTTCTACCAAAATAGCCACCAATTGGTAAAAATGGCTATTTTGATGAATTTCCCCCTAAACTTTCGATTTTCAGGGTCCATTTTATAAATGATCTATACCAATAGTTCTCCTTGAGCTTTCATATCTGCTTCTTTTATTATCATGATCTCTGTAGTTTCTTCCATGACGAGGTGGATTTTTCCACATCTTCAAATGATCCCTCAACTCGCTTTGCACTTGCAAGGACATGTAATCCTGAAACGTAGTAAACTTTGTGTTATTACAGAAACTGAAAATGAAGGACTCCCCAACTCAAACGAGATAGATAGATGAGCCTGTTTACAAATATGGTGTGGAACTTAAGAAAGGATATAAAAACCAGAAACACTAATGAACCTTATAACCAAATTCTAAAACCAAACTCAACAAAGATAACGCCTTTAGATATGATATCGAGGCAGAACAAGGTAACATACATTATATTGCTTCAATCATGCGAAAAAGATACTAAAACGTACTGTATCTGAAGAACCTTATGCTTAACTTATGATTAATGAAAGACCCCTTATTCCCTAAAAAAACTAATTGGCATAAGGTTACCCAACATATAAGTTGTTTATACAAGCATACCCAAACACCCCTAAAGATATGTGGTTTAAAGAAAATAAGGCAGCAACCATTATTTTGGCTTGAGTCAGTGATGGCCAAAATACGAACGAATTTAGAATAAGTGATGGGTTATTTATACCTAGAAACCGATACGGCATCGACCTTTAAATAAGAGCAAGGAAAAAGACCGTCTAATTTGGGAAAGGACTAATTTCCAGAACGAAGTAGTATTCCAACTACATGTTGAAAACCCAATTAAGACCCTAGTCAAGCAAAGTATGTGGCATAGATTTGGAACGGGAACATTTTGAGTTCACAATAAAGTGTCAATGATGTTTGGCGTATAATTTTAGATGAATGTTATATGGCCAAATAAACACTTACAATGGGAAGAAGTGAGTAGAGTGACTGTGGAGTTGGAGCGGGTCTCAAGTGTGTTTAATTTTAACTAAGGAAAAGTGAAGAGTAGCTAACTATTTGGATCCTAGTTTGCATTTCACTTTAATGGGTAGTTTGACATAATGTCAACTAAAAGATCCCCATCAACAATTAGCTATTGTAGCTAAACAAAGTTTACAAAGACTCGTGGTAATAACTAATAAGTCAGGTAAGACGCGTTCATGTGCTACCATTAGGGTCATCGCATGAAGATGACTCTTGGGCAGAAAATGTAGGACTCGTTCGTCCCAAAGACATCGAATTGTGAATGAGTCGTGTGTGGGCCATAGGTGACGTGTGTGAGTTGTTTAATTTGTTTATGTGGGTATATTTTTGTATAAGTGGGGTAGATTTGGGTTATAAATTTGGGTGGTGAATTACATTAAGTGGGTGATGAAGTTGATTGTAGAGAGAAAATAATGTGACGCTGATGTGGTTACGGTGAAGTTGGTTGCGGTCACTCCTTACTGAAGTGTATCCCGTAAGACTTTATCAAAGTATAAAAACTCAATATCACAAAATCTATGTATTATACATCTCAACCAAATATGCAACCTTAAACATTTTATTGATCCACATGAGCTGGGGATCGTCTTCTTTAGCCGACACGGAAGATTGTCCATGCTAACATCATGAGGAGATAACCCGCAATTTAATCCTACGTTTGATGGTAACTCGGAAACCGAAGGCGGTCGCTAATTTGAGGGCCCCACATCTTGACCACAAGTCACTTTCCTCTTGATCACAATATCAATCGAGTGCAAACAAAAGGAAAGTGACTTGTCATCAAGATGCATGGCCCTCAAATCAGCAGCCGCCAGTTTCCAGTTACCACACAAAGTAGATTTAAACTACGGGTTATCTGTTCACGATCTCAGTATGAACACCCTTCTATGGCGGGTAAAGAAGATGAGCCGTCCCCCGGCTAATATTGATCAACTTAATGTTTAAGGTTGTATATTTGATGGTGAAGATGTAGAATAGATAGATTTTGGCATGTTGAGTTTCTATATTTAGATAAAGTGATTTGGGTTAGACTTCTAGTAGAATAGTTACATAAACCATGTTTAGCTATAATAGGTAATTGTTGGTGAGAATCTTTTGATTGAGATTACGTCGATTAAAATGAAATGCAAAGTATGATCAAAATGGTTAAGTGCAGTTGACTTTTCCTTAGTTAAAATTAAACACAATTAAGACCCCCTACAACTCCACATTCACTCGACTCATTTCTCCTTATGTTAAGGCTGGATGGAGTGGTGAGGCAAAACTCACCTAACACGTCAGCGTCACATCAGCTTTCTCTCTCCAAATAAAACTCACCTTACAACTCACTTTTCAACCGTAATAAGAACTCACATTACCACTAAAACTCACATTTCATTAAAATACTCACTTTATATAAAATATACCCACTAAATATCCACACACACTCACAACCAATTAAAATACACTTAATAAAAAAGAAAGAGGCCCACAAATAAAACTCACCGTGAGGTGAGAAACTCACCAAAAGGTGGGTTTTTTCGGTGTTAACTCACCAAGCAAATCCACTGTGACAAGGTGAGTTTAGAGGGTGGCATGACAACTCGCGCGTGAGTTGGAAACTCACCTAGGTGGGTTTGCCAAACCCACCTCCACTCCGTCCAGCCTTAGGGTTTAAGATGTTGATATGTTGATTGTGTGTATCTGGTTTGATAAGGGTCAAAGGTTGTGTAGTTGTTTAGGAAAGCTAGTGTCTCTTGGAGGAAGGTTTTATATCACAACTTGTGTGTTAGCACACCGGATATAGTCTTGTTTGTGGGCCTGGTGTCCAGAGTTCGATTCTTGCCACCTACATTTTTTAATTAACACCGCCTGAAATGCTGATGTGGACATGTGATTGGGACAGATGCTGATGTGGACATAACACCGCCTGAAATGCTGATGTGGACATGTGAGACAGATGCTCATGTGGACATGTGACATGAACTTATGAGGTGGACATATGGCATCATGTCCTAGTGTTATGATTGTCCCATATATGTATAAAGATGTTAGTGACTATTTTCACATGTGTAAATATTTGTGGAATAAGTTTAAATAACGCCACTTTAAATTAGCACATACGTATAGGCGAACCACATTAGACGCTAATTTCTATCAGGCTTTAAACAAATTAACTATAGCAAGTTGAAGATCATGCCAATATGAGAACGTGTACGCAAAACTTAGGTGTCACAGTACTTCACTTTATAAGACAAGCTATATACCTGTTAATACTGAGAAATTAGATGGTGTTTTTTGGCTTTAAATATTGTTCAACTAATAAACAAACTCATAGATAGTTAAGGTGAACAAGTTTAACCAAACATGACAAATGTTTCTCATATGTATGACCTTAATTAGCAATTTAAGCAAGACCTTTTTTAATAAGCAATAATAACGTACCATAGGGGCACTAGTTTGCACAAAACCAATCAATTAAAATAGGGTGCTACTATTGGTACCCTCTTACCCCACCAAAAGTACAAATGTTTTGTACTTTTGGGTCAGTTTGTCTCCCAGTTTACAGTGC
>BQNB010003808.1:54828-105240 GCA_026074375.1 Tanacetum coccineum
AAAGTCAGACCAATAAACGTCAATTTAAACCGACCACATGGTGAAAAGTGAAAACCAAAGTACATGATCCTCAAATTTAACATATCAGATACTATTACTGTCATTTTGAATAAATTTGTTTATATTTCTAAGTTAAGTACTAACCTATTATATCCATTAAAAAAACTAGACACATAAACTATCGCTACTATACACCATGGCGGTTATGCACGGTTAACCGTCTAGTTTAATTAATGAGATGTGTATACATACGTTAGGTGAAGGATGATATCGCCACAAGGCAAGCCTCCAATCAGAAGTCTTAACATTCACATAATGCAACTCATCAGCCGTACATATCGTCGGCTTATTCACCACTTTTTCACCGTTCACTTTTAACTTTTCATCGCTCGAATAAGCCCTGACAACGGAGGAGGTTAACCGGAGTGATTGTGACGGTAAGTGGCGGCGGAAGGGGAGGAGGCGACGGAGGACGGTGGTTGACATAATGGCGGTGTTGCGACGGTGATGATGATTAGTGATTGCTGTTGTTGGCGGTGGTGGTGGTTTTATTATTGTCATTATTTGGTTTGGAAAATGTGTTTTTCTATTTTTGGAAATTAGAAAACTTTTTGGAAAAGTTGCGTGTTATGGAGTCAATGGGTAGTTGTGGCGGCAGAGGAAGATGATGATGACAGAGCGGATGCAAATATTAGAGTAGCTCTCCCTGGTTGACTGCTCGTAAGTATGGCCGAGCATCGGGTCAAAATCGAACTGAATTGAACTGAAAACCGACTTTGAAAAAAAACATGAACGGGAAAACGAATCGAAATGAATCGAGCAAAATCGAAACCGAAAATTATAAATATACAAAACCGAAAACTGAACAAAAAATAGTCGGTTCGGTTTGGTTTTCGGTTGGTTTTGCTCAGCCCTACGTAAGACTATCCAAAGTATCGACCTTGAACGACCTACATTTTTAATCTGTCAACTCATTTTTTTTCTCCTGCGACCTACATGCGATCTTTTAAGCATAATAAGGGTACCTACGGTAAAAAAACTTATCACACAAAAATACATTTTAATTCATTCAACACACACAAACATGCACACAAATAGGTCACTTGCTCGACCTGATTCTCCAAAAAAAACCTCGGCAACCGATTAGGACTTTTGGCTTGCAATGGTGGTGACCCGGTCGTGAGTCGGTCGACCGACTGGGTCGACCTCCCACTGTGAGTAGCCTAATACGGCTCAAGAACGCGTCTCATGTCTCTATGTGTAAGATCAACGACGCGCCACTTTATTACGCTTACCATCAAGAACGCGTCTTAGGTGATTCGGTAGAGAACTTTGTTGTTCAGATGACTGAGTTGTTGTTGTTGTGTGTAAGTGTGTGATTTTGGTTTTGGTTGGGTATATTTATTTTCAAGTGAGTTATATTTGAATGGTGAAATCGATTGTCTTATTACAATAAGTTGGTTGTAATAAGAGAAAGCTGATGTGGCATTGAGGTGACGAGGTGACATAGATGAAGTTGGTAGCCTTATAGTCACGGGGCGGACCAAGTCTAGGAGTTTTCACGAGAATTCGATGAATAATTGTCGTCTAACGCAAATTATCGTTAAATAATTTGATTTATTCTAAATCAATATGGTCTCGAAATTTTATGTCTCTTGATTAGTTGGTCCACAAATATTATATCATCTCTTCTTAATTTGTTTACACGAGACAATGAAATCGTACGGCCATATCAATTGGACTATTGTGAATGGCTTGGTTAGTTTAAAATTTATAGGGTAAATTACACCGTTCGTCCTTATGGTTAGGCCCGATTGCGGATTCAGTCCTTAGATAACGGGGGTCGATGCAGTTAGTCATTTTTTGTCACTGTTGTTACCCGTTTGGCCCCTTTAGCCCCGTTATACGTAACGGATGTTAGTTTGACTTTTCAACGATGGTTAATTTAGTAATTTTAAATTTTCGTCATTATTTCACCGCTGGTCCCTGAAAAAAAATTGTTCTTTTTTGTTTTTTCGAAAGGCTTTTTTTACTGTTGTTCATTTTTTTGTCGTTTAGTGATTGCACAATTGGTCCCTGACTCCAAATTCAAAATGTAACTTTTACTGAGGCTTTTTTGTGTCTTTTTCCCTTACACCATTGGTTCTTCGAGTCTCTTCCTTTTTTTTGTTTCAGGTCTCTCCTTTTTTTTTGTCTTTTCCCATAATACTTAGTTGTTGTTTTTTCCCCGTTACAAAATTGTTGCTATTTTTTTTGTCTTTTTCCATAATAAATAATTACTGTTTGTTTTTCTTCGTTACACCACCGTTTCTTTTCTTTCTTCATCATAATTAGTCACCGTTTTATATTCAAACTGAAAACATATACAATGCATTATAACTTTACAACAAATTTAACAAGCAAAAAATATGATAGGTAAAATCATCACTATTGAGCCATACTAAACCATTTATTTCTTTACAATGAATCACCATGTATTCTAACTTTACAACAAAATTATGATTAGGGCAAAATCACTACGTGGCATTTCTCCTCGAAGACTAGTAGATCTCTCTCTAGTAGAGCTTTAAGCCATCCATCGGTTTCGTGTGGTAGGTTACAACCTAGGTAAATCGTTACCAGAATTAGCAATCAAAAAATTACGACTATCAACACCCATAAGCTGTCCAAATCAAATGAAACCGCTTTATTGGACACCGATCCAACTTCACATGAAGCATTTAGATGACAAATCTCAAATTACTCTAGCAATCCCCACCATCAACACAATACCCATCGGACATCCGTCAGTGACAACTCGTCGACTCCACAATGTTGCTTAAACTACGAGTGGTCGATCGGGGAATGACGACGCATAACACACAACCACCGCCACCCACTCACCGCTACCTAACTAACCTCGGCCTCCGTCTATTTATAAATTGTTTTATATATTTATATATAATTTTAAATGCATTTTATATATTAGAAAATATATAAAGTCATGAAAAAATATTAGGGTCGACATTGTCAACCCTAATTTTCGACCAAAAACAGTTTTGTTGACTAACCAGTTTTGTTGAATAAACGTGGTCCCATGCCTCAGTTAGGGTCGACATTGTCGACCCTAATTTTTCCTCGACCCAAAACACTCATTTTGTTATAGCGTTGGGAGCTTGTTAATTGCTCCGGAGCCGAAAGTGTTACAAAACTTCATCTAAGATTTGTAGCCGCCCCTCTAGATTTCGAACAAGTTCCAATATCTTCAGACATCTTGACTCCTCTTTTTCATATCCGGTCACTTGAACTGCTTGATATCTCGTATAATTATTTTGAAGGCCAGATCCCTGGAGATGATGGGTTTGGTAATCTCACCAAACTACTTCATCTTGAGATGAGTTATAACAACTTCAATGGTTCCATCCACAGCCAACTTTTCCAAATAAAAATTTAACATTACCTGGACATGGGCTTCAATTAAAAACTAGCCTTGTTCGAGCCGCCACGGTGGTGTCGGCATAACGTGTTGGTGGTGGACTAGAGTAGCAACTAATTTGGGGAAACCTTTAAATAGTTGATCATAGATCTTGGACCTTAAACGGCGACGTCGGCCATGAGGTTTGACAGTGATGGCCAATCGTCATGGCCACTCAAATGTGAAGGGTTGTGTGACAGTGATGACAGATACGATTCCCACAGTGCTGAGGTTTATAAGGAAGTAAAAATTTCCAGCGATATGGTGCGAGCTTTAAATACTCTGACGATGACGATGGTGGTGTCCAATCACATGCAACCATCGATGTATGGTTTAGAGAGAGAATCAAGACTTGTGCGTGGGTTTAGAAAAAAAGATTGTATGTATGAAACTATGACAAAATGAATAGTTTGTTTTCTTGATGGGTGCAAATGTTTCAAAAGATGCTTTAATTGTTTTATTCAACCTTTATCTATATGTAATGATTTTCAGTTGAAGAAACAGTGCGTATGCACAGCCCATGATTCGCCTAATTTTATATACAAACTGATGTTGGTCACGTGCATAAGAGAAACTAGCATATGTGAAAAGTGATAATGTGAGAGATCAATAATTTTTTAGATGAGGCAGGCGATAAAATTGAAAAGATCAATAATTTTTTAGGTTTATATATTTAAGAAATATGGTGGCATGGTGGTGAGTGTTGGTGGTGGTGGAGGAGAAAGAAGATGAATAGATTACACTGTTTATGTTTTGTATGTATTTTGGATAAATGTAAATGAGTGGAGAGAAAAGGAGAATAAATGCATATTTTGAATCTGGATAATAGTTTGGTAAGGGACTATTGATGCAACAAAGTTTTTATGCGAAATTACCATAATACCCATCACTAACGGAGACACATAACGACCGTTCATCCCTTGGGACCAAACACGCATCAAAATGACCACTTTTAGGACCATTTCTACCGATTTTCAAAACGGGAGACTGAATCCGCAAACGGGGTGGAGTTTGGGGACCAACAGTGTATTTTAGGCCTACTTATAAAATAAAAAACTATTTATTTGATGCAAAATCATACATTACAAAAGGAATGGCAATCATTACTACTATATACTAAAGATCATTTTGTTGTCCTCTCACAATTGCTACAGTAACTAATATTTTATTCACTAAATTAATATTTTAATCATTAAACAAATATAAACCTCATTCATCTTTCTCACTCACACATCCTTCTCTTCTCCCTGTACACTCATAAGCACACAAATAAGCCAGGTGTCCATCCACAATACTACCGCCTCTTTTTTTCCCGCAGTGGTTTCCACCAAACAAGAGAACACACACACACCATACGGTGCGACAGCTTAAACAAACAAGAAACAGGCGTATTTCACTTTGAAGATGGAGAAGAAAATTGAATATACCAGGTTATGCCTAAATCAAATCATAAGTTTATTAACCTTAATTAAATTCTCAATTTTGAGTATTCTTTTAGTTTTAGGGTTTTTTTTTAATTTTGAGTTTTGGGTGTTTATAAGTATCTGAACGAATGGGCAGCAACTCATTTGAGGGTTTTCTTATTTTTAATTATTTGGGTTTCATAAGGAATGATTTGTTACTCAAAAAAAATATTGATTTTGGCTGTGTAGGCATTTGAGACAGAAACTGAGTGCCAGTCACTTATGGAAACAAAAAAGGATATCTCGGTGTCTTTATTCCGTCACAAGCCAACCAGGTTCAAGACTTCAAGATCAATGTGTGTATGTGATCACTCGATTATATATATCTCAACTGAAAATATATTAGAGTTGGTCAATAACATATTTTTAACCAATATGTAGGTGCTTTTGGATCAGACCACTGCAGAAACTATCTTATGATGGACCACGTAAAGGTGAAGGGAATTCGGCGAGTCTGAGTTTATGATGGACAAGATTTCCGGTGAGGGATTTGAATGTTGTGAAGGGTGGAAAGGTAATTTTTTGGGCAGATTTTAGGTATTGGTAAATTGTGAAAAGTGTAAAGCTTTGTTGTTAATCTTATTTTAGTCGTAAAGATTCTCTTTTATATGTTTGCAATTGCTTATTTTTCTGCTTTTGTCTCAATTTTTTTGTTAAACCTGATTTTTTGGACTTGCAAGAGCTTATGTGTTTTCGGCTTATTTTGAAACTTTACATAAGATTATATATGCTCATAAGCCAAAAAGATAGGCTTATATAACATAAGCCGAAAAAGCGTAAGCGAATAACCCCGACATTAAGTTTAAACAAACACCCTTTTCAGCTTATTTTTGGGCTTATGGCCTTATCCTTCATATGCTGATAAAGTACAACTTTAGGAAAGAAATAGGCTTATGAAATATAAGCAGAGTCAAATAAGATCATAGGCTTATATATAAGCTTGAACAAACGCCGCAAACAATGTAAAATTTTACCATCAGAAAATGATATTTTGGTCTTATTTGGTAGGACTTAATGGAATGTATGCACAAGGGGACGGGTCAGGTGATGGGGGTGCTTACCTCGATAATGCTCGCTTCTTTGCTATGAAAAAAAGCTTACCATAGGTGAGTTGATGCAGCGGTGACTTTTGTGTACTTTGATTGTTCGTGTTGCGTCGCGTTTTGAAGGTGATCATGCGATCTTGAATCATTGTAGTAAAGTGTTTTCAGGTTCGTTTTCAGGCAAGTTGAACCAGTAAAATGTCTATGTTTATGTTAACAATTTTATTTGCTTCTCATATATGTTGTGCCATGATTGTTAGGTAAAACGATGTGCTGAAATGTCGAGAAAGCGTTATTTTTTCAAAGATCATATATCAAAGGACGGTTTACTATCTTCTGGCGTACCTACAGTGCAACCAGATGTAGACTTAGAGGCATTAGAGGTATGTTCTTCTTTTCAAACTCACTTAGGAATGTGATTTATAGTGATCTCGATAGCACAATTACAGGCATTAGAGGTATGTTTAGGAGATATGACTCAAAGTAATCAAGAATGTGACTTATAGTGATCTCGATCGAGTGTTATATGTAGCTCAGTGACCAAAATAAAAATGAAGTGAAAGCATGTCACTATTATCCTATATTTTCCTTTACAAAATGCTTAAAAGCGTGTAGTTGTAGGTTTAAATTTTTTATTTATCTTTAAGTGTTTTGGAGGGTAGAAATTCACTTGAAGATTTATCCAATGTAGTGGAGGGCCGGGTCAGCCCAAGTAAACCGGTAGTGCTTTTTACCTGTTTTTAAAATTCCTTTTGCTCATTGGTTTACAGTATTCGGCCCGTTAAAGATCAGCTATAACCAAAATCAACCCATTGACATGTAATGCAAGTAATACAGAACCACATAGTTCATTACTTTCAATTTTAAGCAGCTCTACGTCTCTATATGCTTCTGAATCTATGGTACAAGATGGGGTTTGTGAATTGGTCTAAGTGCCTGGGTTTGACAGCGAACAACATCATTGTGTCTCTTTGATCCATGAATTTTTTCTTTATCTTTTAACAATTCTACTGGTAATATTTTTGAAAATCCAGCATAAAAAAACCCCTCTTTTTAGGGTTCTAATTTTGGTTTTTGATGATAGGTTTTTGCAGTTTGATACTTTTCAGCAAGGATTATCCGCCAGAAGAAGGAATAAGATACTTTCAGAAAAAGGTATTACTCATATGTTCTATTCCATATCTTTTCTTGCATTGTTTTGATTTTGTAGCCTTTAGAAGTTGAAATAAATGATAGACCCAAGGCATGTTAATTTCAATATAGAGCTAAACCGGGATAGGATTATTTACACAAAAATCAATGGATCTTATGAGCTTCTGCTAATCCAGAAAAAAGAGTGAGCGGGTGAAATAAGCCAATTCAAACACCTCATAAACGTGAAAGTTGGACTGAGTCTGACTTTAAACCGTGTTGGACTACTTTGTGATAGCAGATTTAAGTGGTGCATGGGTTCATTTTTGGAGTTTAATATAGTGGTGTTTAGATGTTGCCGCAGTATGGACTTACTGGAATATGAATAAAGTTTAAATTTAAAATTATGTTTGGGTTACAGGTTGAAGATGTCGCTGTGCGACTTCTGGAATGGGTGAAGGTTGCAATAAGGTTAGTTCAAACTCTTTTCTCTTAAGCTATATTCGATCTTTTTGGACTTCATAATGTCAGCACTATATTTTACGATCGGTTTGCCACATCAATTTCTTCTTTTTGTGGGCTGATTTAGTTATCTTGGATTTCGGGTTGCTAAAGTATTGGTGCAGTTGCAAAACAAAGTTGCCTCATATGCGCTTTCGAGGGTACTTAAAGTTGCTGAGGCTCTGGGTTCTATTGCAGCCTAGCCAATGAGCCCGTCATCGTAAAATGAGGGCTGCAAAACGTTGAAGTCAACCCAGCGACTTACCGTAAATGAATACAAGTAACAAACAGTGACACTTAACAGGTTGAAGGTGAGATTAGTTACAACGTCCATAAGCTAAATGAAAGCAAAACTGCAGATGGTTATGAAAGGCGATTATGGCAAAAGGCAAACCTTGAATACGTTAAGAAATCTTCAATCATTAAGCAAGATACAAGCACGTTAAGAAATCTTCAGTTCGGTCTCAATAAGCTGCGATATTGGAGGAGTTGCTGATTGACACCCCATCAACAATTTCAGGTTTTTAAGTTTCTTCTAAATTATATGAAGCAGAAATGTATTTAATTTATTTTGTGTTTTAGCTGTTGGAATGTGACCCTATCTGGAAGGCATATGTTCATCTTCTCACTTTTTGAAATCTGAAGTTTATTTTAAATGATTTAAAGATTACATAATTATTCGGTGATAAGCTATAATATCAATATCTATACATATAAATTGGATTTGTGAATGACACTCTTTAAGTATGCAATGTTCAACAAAACCACTAATAAGCATATGTCTGATTTGCTCAAATGTTTATCTGCGTATATAGGTTTAGGCATTAGTTTGAGGACCTCAGTTTTTCTTCCATAAGTAGCAAGTTCAAATCAGACAAAGTGTTCACTGCTCAGTAATTGGCGTTTAACCAGATTGCATTTGTGAGACCATAGTGTAAATGACTTAACATTATTTTGCACGTGAAGTTTTTACTTCTGTTTCTATGCTATCACTTTACGCTTTAGTTCTAGAGGTGGGTTGATTTTGGGGATAATATGTTGGGTTTCATATATATATATTTTGTGTTGTGTTTGTGGTTTTGAAATCTGGCTGTTTGCAACTTTCAGCAACAAAAAAATTGGTGGGAATGGATGTGTTCAGAAATGCACAGTATCGGGTGGAATTGTAACAAACTTTGGAGCATGTTGCATTTCTTGATATTTCAAAGGAGAAAAAGGTATGTAGTCTTGATTTTTTTGGTTATTTAGCTATCTTCATGACAGATGTTAATCGTGGCTTGCGGTTATGCACTGATTCCATAATCAACTAGACAAACTATTTCATTTATGTGGATAGAGAAAACTGATGCCTTACAATAGATCTAACTCTCATGCTGAGCATCGTCTATTTATAAGGTATATTCATTGTTAGAAAACTAATGCATTTGATTAACTTAACAAATAGGATTAGTAATGAACGAGTACGGCTACTAGAAATGATGCCACAAATGGCTGATGAAAGCCAACAAACTAAAAGTAGAGTAACTCGAAGTCCATTTCTTTTTACTTTAGATCCGTTAAAGCTAAGTTGACACTTGAGTTTGTTACTAAATTAAGTCATGATGTATAGTAAAAGGTCGACAGAGGCTTAGCTTGGCTGTGCGAGGGTCGGAGTAAGAAGTTTTACATTTTGTATAAGTAGTTGTTTACCGTGACTCTAATTTTGTGACCTTATCGTATAGGCTCATCTTTCATAAGAAATGTTGTATAGTTATAGATCAAAATCCTTGGTCAAAAATTTGAGATTGTAACGAACATATGTTGTAAAGTTTTCTCATTTACATGACATTTATATCATGTTATGCGGTTAAACAGTCCATCAGTAGTGTCCATCTTATTATATTACAACATTTGTTAGTTTCAATTAAGTTTTGTTACTATTACATATGAAGCACTACTACAGAAGAACTTATTAGATCTAGCAAATGGTTATTGACTTATTGTCATGGTTTCACTTGATAGATACAAACATCATGATTTAAAACTGATGGTGAGTTGGTACATTTTTATCTATGAATTGCGTACACAATTTGCTTCATGAAATGTTTATGGTTGTGTATGCGATTCGCTTCATGTCTGCTCTTAAGGGTTTCGTTGTATTTTTATTCATCAAAGTTTAAAGTTCGGATAATCGAAATAAAAAATAGAAAGATTCAAGCTTGGGAAATGCTTTAATTTGCCAGCCATCGGTACCAAAATAACAAAACCAAAATAACAAAACCGAAACAACATATTCCCTAAGAAGCTATTTTGCCCGTATCACAAAACAATATTAGACGTCATGTGTAACGATGGCTTTGTAATGATCAGATTATCATAATAAATGCAACTTTTTAAAGACAATAACCAAACTCCTAAAATCTTAAAAGAGCTTAAACGAAAAAAGAAAAATTAAAACTCGCCGTAGCGAAGCGCGGGTTTTCAAAACTTGTTATTGTACTGTTTATTATCATTAATAATATTTTATTATTTGTTAATATTATTATTATTATTTATTATTATTGTTATTTTTTTATACGTTTTTTATTATTATTATTATTATTTATTATTATTATTATATATTAATTCTTAATAGTTTTATTTGTTATAATAATTAATATTTCTTATTTATTATTATTTTTTATTTATTTTATTTTCTATTTAAAATCTTTTTTTAAAGGGAAAAACGAAAAAAAGATTTGCGTGGATTATTTTTCTTTCAATTCTTTGACCTATCAAACAGTGAAATTCAATAAATTTTCTCACTGGATTTCATTTATAAGAAATCCAATTCTCTGCTTCATTTTTAAATCTCTGAAATTCTCTGTACCAGACGTGCCCTTATGGGGCTTGGGGATGGGGATGGGGGCTAGGGCGTGGTCTCAAGATTCGGTCTTTTTTTCACCCGGATTTTTTACACCCTTCAGGACGGAATAGGAGAGGAAAGTACAGACGGGGTCAGGATTACAACTTACTGCCCACATTAGATGTCACTGCTGAACTTGAAAAATAAAATAAAAAAATGCTTTTAAGCCAAAAGAGTGTTTGGAATTCACTTAAGAGGTAACGTAGAGGTGTTTATTTCGAACAACATTTCACCTCAAGGGGATTTTGTGCATATTCGAAATACATCAAAGTGAGTTTGGGTTTATTTGCATTTCACTTCAAAAGTGACTTTGAATTTTACTTTGAAGTGACTTAGGGTTGTTAATCGCAATTTACATCAAGGTAAATTAGGTCTAAACTTCCAAACTCCCTTTGTGTACGACTTTGGAACTACTCGATACATTTCAAAGTGAATTAGACATTATTTTTTGAAAACACGACAAAGTGAGTTACACGATTTTGTTTGAAAATTCATTAAGGTTAATTAGTTCTTAATTCGAAAAAGTGAGTTAGTGAGTATTTGACGAAAAATACATAAAGGCGTGTTTGGATTTGAATATTTTTCGGGAAAGTGAATAGACAACTCGTTTCTTCGACAACGACATTAATCAGTATCACGAAAACATTACCAATAAAGTTTGACTCCAAAACATCATTTCATTATCATATTTAAAATCCAGAAATCTATTTCACACAAAACTTAACAACGTCTCAATCTCAACACTTATCACAAGGACAATAATGAATCATTGACGCTGAATTCGAAGCTCGTCCTCCTATGCTTGACAAGGGTAGTTATACTCTGTGGGCATGTCTATTTCTGAGATATGTAGGAAGTAAGAAGGATATTGGAAAGTTGCTTAAAAATTCAATCAAAAACGGACCTTATGTAAGGAAAAAGGTGATGGATCTGGGGAATCTAACTCATGTTCCACCAAAGGCACCGTTTGAATGTGATCAACTTGATTCAGAGTTAAATGATGAAGAAAGAAAACAGGTTGAAGCAGATGAGTATGCAATGAACTCTATTCTACGTGGTATACTAAACAACATCTACACGAGTGTTGACTCATGCAAGTCTGCTAACACAATGTGGGAACCTGTGCGAAGACACATGGAAGGCTCAACGTTAAGTACGCGAGACATGCACACGAAGCTTTGTTATGAGTTTCATACGTTCAATTCAATACCCGAGGAGTCTCTTGAGTTATATTATCGGCATTTTTCAAAGGTTATCAGTGATCATGAACGAAATCAAATTGAACCAACAAAATTGCTCAAAACACCAAGTTTCTCAACTGCCTGCAACCTGAATGGAAACATTATTTACAATCATCAGGCAAACAAAAGATTTACATAAAGTTACATATGATGAGCTGTATGATTTTCTCAAGCAGAATAAGGAGAAAGCACTTGAGGTTAAAGCAGAAAGGGATTCTAAGCATCATGGTCCACTAGCACTTGTTGCTAATGCAATAAAACCTCCATATGTACCACAACAAAATTATTCCCCACAACCTTACTATGTAACACATCCTTCCTCAAGCAACATGATCAATGACAATGGAGAAAATCAGTCATATGACTTCCAAGCTGAAGAAGACAATGATGATCCAGTGACTAATCTAAACAAAGCCATGATGCTTCTTGCTAGAGCTTTCACTTAACAATACTCCACACCTACAAATAACATACGCAGAACCTCACCAAACACTCGTAATCAAGCTTATGCAAAAGAAGGAAGAATTGATGTTTAAAACAAAGGTGTTGGGAGAAATGTTGGAAATTCAGTAAATGCGTTAAGAAATGTGATGTGTGCTAAAACACACATCATTTATACCCCGGAAAACACCAATAAATGGACTAATAGCACTAAAATATGCTTAATTATACTGCAGATGTGTTTTTTTTTGTTTATTTAGTCTTGCAGGTACAAAGGATTGAAAACAAAGCAAAACGGAGTATAACACCTCATGTTTTAGGTCATTGAACGACATTATGTAATGCACAATTTATTTTAGGGTTTTACGCGTTTTCTCTTAAAAAAGAGCACCAGATCACGAGTCCGACGGTACATTCACATCTTATTGGGCCGGCCCGACACCATTTATATGGGTCGGACTGACCTATACTTATTAATATGCAAATCCAAGCCCAACAGAAATATTGGCCCAGCAAACTTAACTTCCAATATTGGCCCAGCAATTATTGAATGAGAAAAAGCCCAAGTCCAACTACTGGAAACGTACGCATTTATTAATCAGGCGCGGCTCAACCTTTACGGAGGCCTAAAGCGAAGCTTTAAAACGGGACCTTTTTATGAAGTTATTTGCCAAAAATTGTTTATATAAAATTTACCTTTCTAGGTTTTTTTATGCGAATCTTTGATGAATTTTTTAAAATAAATATCGTATAATATTTCATTTTCTATCGATAAATGAGCCAATCTATTTAATATTTCTTGTGACATTTTTCATCTTAAATAATTTATAATTAACTTAAGTTTTGAAAACTACTTTCCGCCAAAGAAACTGTCACTGAAACTAATAACAATATTTTATATACGATATAAGCATTAGGGAAAAAAACTTAAATTTCTAATATAGTTAAGTATATCAATCGGTGTGTCGTTTTTTAAATGTATAATCTATCTTAAAAGTTTTAGTTTCGAAAATAAATCTATACAGTTAACATCCCAACAATTGTTATAGCTTATAGAACTTTCTAGGTTAAGAAAACTATCTTATAGCTAATTATCATCAAGTGACTTTAAATCCCAACAATCAACAATAACGAAAGATAAACCCTAGGACAGGTTTAATCAATTCGGCACAAAGAACTAACAAGAAAGGTTTAAGAAGCACCCAATCGATCAAGAATCGACTTAAGCTTTTATTAGCCGCACCTTCTTACTCACGTAATCAACAAGGAGAGTAGATTAGTAAAGAATCAGATGCAAACCCAGAAGATGCCACTTAAAGTATGGAACCCTAACTCGAATTAGAAACCCAAACACATAAACACTCTAAGAACACATTGATTATGAATAAGTAACAATCAAATACGAGTGCAATTGAATCTTATTAACAGAATCAACAGTTCATAGACTTAGAGAACGATATAGGAAAAAAGTCGAGTAGGGTTTTGCTTTTGTTTTTTCTAGTTGCCTAAAATCTCCGGGGGATAGGGGGCTTTTTAAGAAAGAAATCTATGTTTACGAACCGGTAGTTCTCAATTTTTTTCGGGCTATTTGAGGCCTTTCATAATCGGATTTCTATAGATGACGACCTAAAAACCATGACAGTGACTATATATATATATATATATATATATACAGGTCTATGAAAATCGGGGGCCTTATAAATTTGGGGGCTTAAAGCCATAGCTTTACTTGCCTTACCCTTGAGCCACGGGGGGCTTAAAGTCATAGCTTTAACTTGCCTTAACCCTAGATCCACCCCTAGCTATAATGACAAAAGGGGATCTTGATATTTTTTTATCCGCACATATACACACAAAGTGTGTTCATCACAAACGACACACATTCCAAATAACAGTAAATAGGTAATTATATAATTCAAAATTTGAATTTTCTTGTCTTTTAACTTTTTCCACTTTATCTTATAATCATGCTATATGATCCTACATGAGATTTTAAACCTTAGGATATATCATAACTTCTGTATAATCCAACAACCTCCATGTAAAACACTTCCTTACTTCCACAATATAATCATCACCCTCAACCTTAATTTTCTTCATATTTCTTGAAATTTTCACACACATACATCACTAGTTCATCACCATGACTAGTTCATCCATGACAAACTCACCCAACTACAAGAGAAAAACCACAAGAATTAGTGTCAAATCTCCTACCTATGTCAAACTTGAATCCTCAAGTAAGGAACACCAAAATGAAAGAAGACTATCACCACCTCCAAGAAGGAAACATATTTCATGTAATCTTTTGGATATCATAACACAATCAAGGATTAGTGTGTTGGCCAATTTCTAGAGAGAGAAAATGGGAAGTTCTAGTAAGAGAAAGACACTTAGTGTGTGTTTGTTATACAATGAACAACCAACCCCTTCCCATGGCTAGAAAGGGATATAAATACATGTGTTTAGTTACCCCAATAGGCTATGGTATGGGCTTGCAAGTGGGTAAAAGACTCAGCCCAATACCATGAGTCATACGCTTATGATTAAACTACGAACTATGTTATTCTAGATAGTATACGGGGTGACCGAGTCTTTTTCTTAAACCTAACAATCTCCCCATAAGGGAGGTCACCCCTGAAAATACAATTTGAATTCTAGCATTCTAAGTCTTGACCTTCTGACTTTAGCTCGTAGTCTTTGATTCTTCATTCTTTGATTTCTTTGTACATTATGTAGTGATCCTTGAGTTTTGTTCCTTAGACTTGTGTGATCTTAGAGCATTCTTTAAGATCATCAGCCACAGTAAATCTCCAAGTCATCCTTGTAGCAGTATTTCCTCCATGTGATGTTGTGACCTTCGGACCGGCATGCTCACACTTTTCTAGATTATGATGGTACTCATCAGAGTTGCGGAAGCGGTGTTATAGGTCTTTCAGTTGTCATGATGTCTTTGATAAGAAAGATTAAGTGTGAGCATGGGGTTGTGAATTGACTCCACTGGAATGAGGTATCTCCATCTCTATTTTTACTTGATCTTGTAATAAAACAGTTAGCAATAAAGATTGTGGACGAATATGGCTTTGTCATTCGCCCGAGTCTGGTTGGATTAACCTCCAGATTCGTGAGGACCGACCTGTGATCATGTAGATTCATCTTAAGAAGAATCTCCTTGATAGAATTTCTAGTATATGTATCGGATCATCTAATGTACGACCATCAGAATCACCATACTTGCCTGTTCTCTTTAACGGAATGTCTCAAAGCAGACAACACGATTAGAGTGAATCGGTTAGTTACTATCTTACCGATTAAAGAGGAAAATTGATTTGAAAATCAATCGACGCGTCACTTGAGAAAGTATTTTTGTGACACATGGAGAGTGTTTTATAGCACAAAATCAAATTTCATCAGAAACACATTTGTTTTGAAAGATCTACACAGTCAATTTGCTCAAAAATCAATTGTTGAGCACATCGAAAGCTTTTTCAAAAATAATTCGTCAATTCACTGCCTGGAACAAGTTTGATTCATAAAGAATCGCACCATTGTTGCTTTCCATTTGTCACAAGTTTGACCCATAATGGATCTCACATGTCACCTACCAAGAGCTTGTTTGATGTTGGCTCTAGAAGGATTTCCATCTTCATTGTGAGTACTTTCGTATCACTCGGATGTTCTGGCAATACCACGAGGATAATGCGTAGGACTCTTAAGATCTTACTTACTATCACAGTGTGTGATGAGCAAGCTTAGTTTGTATTAGTGTCCTAGCGAGATTTATGGATGATCTCATGGCTCTAGACTCAATAGTGCACTTTTGGTTTTAGTAGTCGGAGGCTAGAGCAGACTGCCACCTTTTCAATATCGTCTAACTCGGAGTGAGAGAGACGATAGAAATGTATTGATCTCTGTGAGAAATGAAACAAGAATCCTTTGAGGGATCTTGAGTGGCTAGGGAGGGTTGTGCAGCGTATCACTGGGTCCATGATACTTTTCTTCAATGTCAGCAATCAACCATGTGATTCTGACAGCATATGTAGTGACCCGGTTTCTGCCTAATGTTTAAGGAGGGCTGCTTTCTTTTCACCCTTTATCTTAACATTTCTTTTTCATTCTTCAACCCCTTCAGTGCTTACCGAGACTTCATTACTAGTACCTTGTTGGGTATGTTCCAGTACTAGCTCCATCTCAGTCCGCACTATTCCCTTATTCTCACATTACTCCTTTTGTAATCATACCTAAGGACTTCTACACTAACTAGTGGATTGTCCCTGGGTAGATCCCTCCGGCTCTGGCGGGATCGTGGGAATGAGTACCTAACCTTACCATCCTTATAACTCCGATAAAGTAATTACAGGGTCGGTCTTTGGTATTTCCACAATTGCCATCATACACCATTCGCTCCCCCTTAATATGTGCATCGATATTCGAAAGAGTTTAGCACATATGGGAGAGCCTACACTTGAGTCTAAAAGATCACATTTTTTATCAGATTTTCATAATTAAATCACATTTTCTCCCCTGATCAAAAATTTCAAATCCATTGAGATTTTTGGATCTCAATTGATTTAAGTTAGGAAAATTTGGGAGAAACTGTGTCTGGTTTCTACAAGTCGATAATGGAACTTAACATAACTGAGTATGTGGATACAACGTGCTTCTTAATCACTACTTTATTATGTACATATTACAACAACATATATAATAAGACTACCCCGCACGAGAGGATGAAATCATTCGGTTCTCTTCAGCAGTCTGTAATCTCCTTCTCTTATCCTTCCACCAACAAAGCTTTCTAGGTTCCTGAAGATTCTCCTTGTCTTGAGCCATTTTTTGATAGCAAACATGAACTCCTTGCTTCTGTCGACATCTTTCTTGGTCCAAAACCATGTGTTCAAACCCGGATTTATCCTGTTGACCTTGAATTCTTTGACTCGGTAGTCCAATGCATCATTGATCTGTTGCAGAGTGCCGTCGCTGAACTTGTGAATCTCATTGAACCGCATGATCCCCATATTTATCCCTAAATGTGACGGCCCTTAGAGAGTCAATTACTGTGAAGTCGTACTTGTACTAGAATCCAGTGGCATCCCATCGAGGTTTGATGAGGTTTAGCTACGTCTGGTAGCTTTCTATCCCCAGCTGTAAGTCTTCTACGCGTTGTCTTATAATCAAGTTTCTGGTCCATAAGTTGACTGCAGTAGTGAGAATCTTTTTGTCTTTGGGAGATAGATGGTTCAGGTGACCTTGGAGATTCAACAAGTACAGATCTTCAAAGTCACTAGGGTACAGGTATTTAAAGTCCCTTTCTGCGATAATATATTCTTTAAGATCAGCTCGACGAAGGACGATCTTCTTCATGTAATCGTACCCATATAAGGAGAAGACTTCAATTCGAACGACACTTAAGATACGTATATAAGTATGAATAGCTCTGCGATCACCTTCAGATGTGTGTCTGTCAATGTAGAATCGTTGTCTTTGGAACCACCAATGAGAAATACCATACATAACAGCGATGTCATACTTGCATTCCTCTTCAATCCACATCTGATCAGGTACCATCTGCTCTAATCCGACATCAGGATAATACGCCGCTTTCATCTTCGAGAGTCTGCCAATATTTCGACCGTATCTTAGATACTTCAAGTCTTTGTTAAAGAAGAAGTTAGATTGAATCATGACATGACCTGGTTCACCACCCAGTCGTAGAGGTTTGTTGACATTGTACCTGAGGATTGCATCGTCCACTTGATCGGTGAGAAGTTTGTGGCATTCTTCTATTTGGAACTGGAGATGAATCACGTTGGGATGAAAAACTTTGACAATTTCATATGCAGGACCTTCCAGGTCTTTTTGTGTAAGTTCAGTGATCCCTTGCTTTGAGCAATACCAGTCCATAAATGTTGCCATATCACCGATCTGAGCAAGTAACGAGTTCTCTGGTGGAGGTGCATAGGTAGACTTTAAAGGAGAGGCCCAGTTGTTTGTTGGGACAGTCATATCAGATGAGGGAATGGACCAGGCAGGTTCTGGTGTAGCAGGTATGTCTTCAGTGAGTGGCTTCCACCAACTCTGCCTCAAGTTCACCGTGGGAATATGATCACGTCCAATGTCTTCACCACCAGACGAGTATGCCTGTTCGTCTGCAGTCGTATCGTCATCCATATGGAGTTCTTCAGGAATTGATGAGACAGACGGCTTAATTCTTGTGTCAGTCATCGTCCAAGCCATATATTCAGCTAAGGCAGTTGTCTTTGAGGAACTTGGGGCAGCGATGCTTGTAGACTGATCACCCTGAGTGGTGGATGGAGGTGGAGGAGGAGGAGGCACTTGAGACGATCCAGAAGCTCCAGAAGTTCTTGAAGCTCCAAATGGACCTGCTGGAGGTGGAGGTGGAGGAGGAGGTGGTTGATGAGGTGGAGACCCAGGGGGTGTTTTTGGTGAGGCCTGTCTCTTTTTCTTCTTTTTTGTAATCAAGCCTTATGATTGGCTAATTAGCGGTTGGTCATATCTATCTAAAATCCACGCAGCAAAATATAATGTGTATTAAACACATATGTTAATTTTATAAAGAAAAAAAACTAAATAAGAGAAAGAGGTAATCAAGAAAACTTGTTGAATTTAAATACATTATCAAGACTTAAAAAAACTTATAAGTTTTAGAAATGAAGTATACAACATATCTATTTTATGTTTTGAACTTTCTGAATTTGATATAGTTTACATGTAATTTAGGTTCACTTAGTTATATAGACTTGTGTACGCACGAAGCTTTGACATAAATCTTTCTTAATGCGTTTTGATAAATGTCGCAATATATATAAATTTTAATAATTTGTGGATACAAATTGTATATTATGTAATTTTAGTAAAACAATAGGTTAAGAATGTAAATCTACACCTTGGCATAGTAAAACCTATCCGGGTGCATATACGGGGTTATTAAATAAGATTTTTCAATTAAATTATGTAAAAAAATATTTAATACTTATATAGTTATAATACCAGTGCATGATGAGTTATTACTTATATTTTTTTATTATCCATTAATATATATTAATATCATGTATAGATTTTTGTTAAATGAATGATTTGACATTTTTTAACATCTGTTAATATCATGTATACTTATATAGTTATGATATTTGTGTACGCGTGAGTTGTTACTTAAATTTTTCATTATGTATTAATAACCTTCTAGCGAACAACACCAATTAAAATGAGCGAGTCATACAAATTAATCGCCGATCCGAAATACAGACATAGCATCCTTCCTGGGAATAGAATCCGAAAAAAGGAGTTGGTTCCTGAAGTACCAAATGCTCCACCAAGAAACGTAAAAGACGCCTTCCAACACATCTTTCGTCTTAGATTTAAATCGGATAGATTTGAACCAAGAGAGCCAACCATCATATGATTCGTAAGGATGAACATCCAAATTCCACCATCTAACAAACTAAGTTTCTGAACATCTTTCGCATTGGAACGAACCAATAATAAGTGAGACGAGTCTTCAAGCTCGTGATCACAAAGAGGACAAGCTACATCAACACCAAGATATTTCTACTAAGCAAATTCGATCTAGTAGCCAAACGATCGAGAGAAAGTTTCCACACAAAAACTTTTCACCTAATCGGAATACAATTTGATCCACCAGTAGAGCAGTCCATTTTAGTGGGAGAAACACCCTCACAAGCAAAAGATCGAACACCTTAACCTTGAAAACCCCATCGCCATTTAAAAAATCCCAAGTACCATCGCTGATTATCCATATTAATAAAGATACCGTAATTCAAAATAAGCCGACAACTGATCAAGTTGCTGAGCCTCTTCACCTCCACGGACAGGACGACAGAAAGAGGAAGATATAGACGAATGTAACTTATCAGCAACCGAGATGACCTTATTCTCTTCAAGAGCGAACAAACGTGGAAAAGATAACTTGAGCATAGAGTCACCAATCCAAAGGTCATTCCAAAAGCTTGTACATGTACCCTTACCCACACGAATTTTACAATGAGAAATGAGATCAACTGCCTTTATCTTACTGAAAATTAACTTCTTTTATAATGGAACTCCATGACAATTGAAAACAGCAGAAAGAACTGACCATTCAAACTGTAAAGCAGAAAATAACCGAGACCATAAAGAGATTTTCACTAAAAGATAACCCAACCCATTTACAAAGAGAAGAGCCCGATTGAGAGCGAGAAAGCAGATACTCCCAACCGCTCGCGAATTTCTTAGAAAGCAAGCACCATAGACACTAGACCCAAGCAATCTTATTCTATCACCCTCTATGAAACTCCATTTAAAAAAATTCCGACGCAATCTCTCCAAATAAAATTAAGCACAAATTTAGAACCTTGAAAATCGACATATTTTAAATAAGGAGTTGTAACCGAAGGACCCGATTTTCAGAAGGGTAAGACGACCCCCAACCGATAAGGTATTAAGTTTCCACCTAGACAACCTTTTTTTCATCTTAGCAACAATTTCGCCCCACGCCTTAATAGAAGACATATTTTCACCTACTAAGATACCCAAATATTTAAAAGGAGCTTTCATTATCGAACAACCAATAGAATTGGCAGCTTCAGTCACACTAACATCTGGAATACCGACACCAAGAAGATGACTCTTCTGAATATTAATAGACATACCAGAAAGAAAGGAGAAGCAACGAAGAATGTTCATGATACCCCTAAGATTAGAGTGGGACCATTCACCAATAAATACCGCATCGTCAGCATAGAATAAATGAGACAGAGTAGTAGAAGAATCAATCTTGTAACCTGAAAAGATTCCTGCTTCGAGTGCCCGAGAGAATGATAAATGAAGAGCCTCCATAATGAGTAAAAACAAAAAGGGGGCTAAGGGGTCCCCTTGTTTCAAGCCTCTGTAAAAATGAAACTCAGAGGTAGGGCTTCCGTTAACTAAGATAGAAGCCTTCCCAGACGACAAACTGCCACGAACCCATGAGCGCCATCTAGATCCGAAACCAAAAGAGCTGAGAACATCATCCAGAAAATCCATCAACCGGAATCAAAGCCTTAGGCGAATATCGACTTTTAAAAAACTTGCTTGTTGCTTTTAAATTTGCACCTGATCAAACTACATTAATACTAAACGGCCATCGAGAATCTGTCTATTAGGGAGGAAGAGCAATTGTCTGAACATCTTGAGATGAGACCCGAAATGACCAAGAGACATCCGGGTACGTAGGATCTTAGGTAACAACTTTGTAAAGACTTTTCCATTAAACTGTATGGGACGGATGTCACTAACATTTTTCGGATCAAGTACTTTTGGAATGAGAGTCACAAACGACGAGTTGCAACCAATAGCAAAAACCCCATGCTCAAAAAACCAATTCACAGCAATACAAAAGTCAGGCCCAATAACGGTCCAAAACTTGCGAAAAAACTCAAAAGTAAACCCGTCCGGCCTAGGAGATTTATCTACACCACACCCCCATACGGCTGTGCGAATATCAAACGTTTGTAGATCGAGCTTCCAATTCCGAGACCTGATCATTTACTAAACGCTTAGGAAAAAGGAAGTTAATACAAACCTCTTTAGGATCCGTGTCTTGAAACCTGTCCGCAAATTGAATTCCCTAAATTCATGCTTAACCAAGATCATGATCCACGAATCAATCGCCATCAACCATATAACCTTTAACTAAAGATGCACGCTTCTTATAGATGATGGCGTGAAATTATTTGGAGTTCTCGTCCACCACTATAACCCATCGAATTTTCGCCTTTTGCATGATGTCTCGGCTGCTAAAGGATTGAACATCGTGTAATTGTTTCAAAACTTCCATGCGAGACAAAAGAATTTCTTCGGAAACACCACCTTGATCTAGAGTTTTATCAATGTCGCACAACTTAGATTTAAGATCGACTGAAAGACCCATCTGATGCCTTTTAAAATCCATAATCCACGTTCGAAACACGTCCCCTTCTTTCAACAAATGAAGTTTTTTCTTAAACCTATCATACATTAGGAATCAACAAGTGCTAAAGAATTCCAAGACTTTGAGACCAATTCGTCAAACCCAGGAAAAATTAAAAAAAAATGAAAAAAGGCTAAGAATGAAAAAAGCGGAATGGAGAAGGACCAAAATCAGAAGAAACTTCCTTGAGCAAAATAGGCCTATGATCCGAGAGATGACGGTCTAAACAAACAGCCGAGATGTGAAGAAAACTTAAAGAAACCATTGGACATAAGAAAACCTATCTAACTTACACATCTTGGTGGCCGAGGGTGAGCCATGTGAAGAGTATGCCTTCCAATTCAATATCATTTAACCCCTGAAGTTAGAGAAAAAGGAGTTAAACACACGTTAGCTCCAATACTATCATAAACCTGAACCCCACCTTTCCTCGCTACATCAACTTCGATACAATCCCCCAAATAACAAACTTCTCCAATCCAACTAATATAAAATTCGAGGGTAATTCCACAACAACCGTTTTAGAAGAAATAGATTGTGGAGCATAACCGAAATTGAGAAATACCATCTGATTTCGGGATCCATGTACCATACAAAACCACAAAAATATCAGATTAGTATGAAGATCCTACTTTAAAATATTAACATCCCAACACAAGAATACCCCCTTAATTGCATTAGCCTCACTAATAATTTGATCGAAAAAATAGTACACCCATAAAATTTAACCTCCATAGCTGAACATACACTCCTTCTTAGTTTCTTGAATAAGACAAAAAAACTTAGCTTTATTGTTTTGAAATCAAACTCCTTAATCAGTCTATCTTGATCCTTGATCCTAGGCCTTGAACGTTTAAGGAAAGGCAATTCATCGGAAAACCACTTGTTCTCCTGAGTTCGCAAAACTTCTCCAAGTCTTTATAACACCCTCCATAAGAAAAGCCCAAATGATTTACCACCATAATCACATTCCTCTGAAGCCTCTAAAATAGGAACCCGCCTTCCTTGTCTTAATCGCCGTTACTAAAACTATCCGAAGAAAATCAGTCCATTAATTTTTCCACCTCTCCAATACTCTCGAACTAGTTATTATATCGATCTACAGGGGAACGAAACCGATCCATACTGGCTTATCTTGTTTAAAAACAAGCGTGTGCTACCGTCAGCTGGTGTGAAACCTGGAGGATAAGGGATGTTGGTTGGTGTACCCGTTTTCCTCACATCTTTAGTGTGTTTGTCAAGTAATCCGTATATATTAAAAGGATCAGATGAAACCTCCTTAACATTAGATGTCTCACCATTATGATGTTCAAGAACCTAATCGTCACCATTATCACCAAAGTATGTGTCGGATACTATTTCACTATCATTCTCCTCCTCACCAATATTTATATTATTTCCATTTCTATTAATTCTTAACTGATTCATTATTCCGAATATAGGTTCTTTCTCAAGAACTTCAACGAATGAGGAGACCAAACAAAAAGTTCCTGCACGAGCCCCAAAAAACCTTCCCCTTAACAGTAAATCATGAAACTTTCCAAAATGTTCTCCGTTTGGCTAGTCTTGATACAAATTCGTTTCCTTGCAAAAAGGTCATCGTACCCATCTTCTAATTCAACCATCTCTCCCCATTTAGATCCAATCTTTTGAAAAGTTGAGCGAGACCAAGCATTTAAAGGCACACCTTCGATATCGACCCAAACTAATCGTTCTTTAGCAACGAAATCAGATTGAGATGTCGAAACCATGAAGCTACACCAACATGTTCCATGAATTTCAATTTAGTCTTAGATGATTTCAGTTCAATCATTACCTACAACCCTCCAATAAAGACAATGCGAGCGATATGAAAACCTTCATTAAACAAAATCACCTGTAAGTTTATTAATGGAAGAGAATTTGACTAACTTCCACCCCATACACAATTTTGCGAGATCTCTATCCACTAGCAAGAATCATCTAACACCAAGATGGCAGCAACAGAGATGCCAGAACATGACCTTTTGGTCCACCTTGATACGTAGCAATAGGTTGCTTAAAAGTCGGAACCACAATCAAACAGGGGCCACTGGTTTCTCGTTCTGAATGGTATGAGCTTTAGGTCTTTCAAACCGGACTGGATTAGCAAATAAGTGAAAACTACCAATCCAAATTGTTTTGAGATTCTCAATCAACCGATCAAAATTGAGAACTCTAATGAAACGAACAAAAGCGAAGCGTTTCCCAGCCTTAGATTTCTTGTTTGGAATAAACACATCGATCACAGTACCGTAATCCTTACACACCTTCCAAATATCTTTACTAGAACAATCGTCAGGGAAATTAGTGATAAACACCGACTTCGAGATCTTGGAGGTATGATCAAACTTGGATTGAAGGGAGTTCTGAGGACGAAACCCCATGGCCAGACGCGAAAACTGAAAAAAGGAAACGGAAATGGAAAAAATTTAAAGGAGGTAAATCGAAACTAAATCCTAAATCCCAGGATGAGAAAGACGCCTAACACGCTCGATATGAGATTAATCATTAGATGAATGATCCCAATTTCAGGGGTTATAACGATTTCAAACACCATGGATTAAGGGGATTAGATCGATAATTGTAATTAAATTGGATTTTGGTGGTGGGGATCGGTGGATGGGGTTTACAAGGTGGGGTTGTTTGATCGGTGAATGGGTTTTATCGCCATTGTTTCATGATTTGACATTGTTTAACATCTGTTAATATCATGTATACTTATATAGTTATGATATTTGTGTACGCGTAAGTTGTTACTTAAATTTTTCATTATGTATTAATAACTATTAATATCCTATATAGAAAAAGTAACCAGAAAATAGCCTAAGAACTGGTAATAAGCCAGTTTTAACATAACATCTGTTAAAACTGATACATTTTCTTTGACTTTTTAGGCCATAAATCATTTAGACACAATTTAGAAATCTGAAAAATCAGTTTAGAAAGAAAGTTAACAACCTAAGTTCAACTCTATCTTTTTTTTATATATATTTTAAACATCTTGTTGATGCTTCTATTGGTAAGCAGGTTTGTTACTCCCGGAAGTTCATTCTCTCTTTTTGTATTCTTATTCCCTTTCCTATTTGGTGATGGAATTTCAGAGCCTTGCTAATATAAGTAAGAAAAATATGAAGAAAAAGGTGGCTACCACAAAAGGAAATAGACATTGCTAAGAAATAGACATTGCTAAGAAATAGACATTGCTAAGAAATAGACATCATTCTTCATGCATAAAGTTGATCAACAAAAAAGTTTTCTTTTTTTTGAACGGCAAATGGAATTTTATGAATGTCAATTGTCAATCTTCCTTTGAATTTCCACAAAAATTATATAAAATACCTGAACATTCAAAGAGAACATTCAAACTTCAATGTTTATGATGACTATACTCGATCTTATATATTACACGTTTAGAATCCTTGTGATTGAATAAAATATGGTTTATCCTCTGCGTTGTCCAAATACATAGTTTTGTTTATTTTCTTGAGATTTACATAACTATTGATTGTTTAAAGGATTCGTGTATTTTATCATGGCAGAACCGAACACTATCAAAAAATTCTTAGCTTTAGGCAATAATTTATTATCTTCCATGTAAAACTAAGTTACACCAGCGACTAGTGACTAGTTAATGTAAAAACTAAGTTACGCCAAATTAAATCAAAATCATAATATTTTGAATGCCAAAAAAATCATATATAATACATTATATTTAAAATTGTAGATTAGTGCCATTAATTCATCCAAGTCGGATAAAGCACATGAAATCACATGTGATTTTTATCACACGTGATCTCCATTCACATGTGGTTTTTATCAATGTGAATTTTTTCACATGTGATTATAGAAGTTTAATAAATGAACTGATATATAATTCAAATACAGTGTGTGATATACGGGTTGAAAGCCAAGAATACGTGTTTTTCATTGCAAAAAAAAGGGAAGGTCTTTGATAAAATACACAAGTACTTATGTCAATTTTAGTGCAGTTTCCTAGTGTTCGAACTAACATATTATTTTTAAATCAAATGTGATACATCATGCAAGTTTCAATACAGAAAAAAGTATAAAAAAGAAGAAAAAATCGTCGAAAGTATATGCAAGTACATGTCTGTTGAAAGATAATAAAATGCCCGTCACGGCAGTATAATTGGTTTTTCCTAACGAGTAACGGTTTATGAGATATTTAAACTATAGAATTATGTGTGTAATTACATTCTTAATTAAAGAGCTTTCTTAATTAAAATATTTATTAATTTCTCCTTCTTTTCTTAATAAAAAATAAGTAGTTGATATTTGTGTCTTGATATGCAGAAAATTTTTAGTATGTAAATGATCTCTCCTCATCATCCTAATGTTACTTTTTTTTGTAAAATTACCAAAATCTACATATACCCGGTGCAATAACCAAAACCAACACAAATATCTCAAATAATCAAGACCGACAATGCGCGTAGAACGGTTTGCACGCACGAACTCTACCACATGTCCAATCTCCGGTGTCGACACCTTACCCTTTATCAAGTATGAAAAAACAATACGAGAGCACCACAAGTTTTTTTGTTTGTTTGCACACGTGCACCAGGATAATATAAATAAACAAAAAAACCGTGTATAAAGAATGCTTGTGTCCTAATGTTTATCAAAGGGCTTGTGTCCCAATGGTACCCCTTATGTGTGAGAAGTTCCCCAACCAAATGGTTGTGGGTTCATGTGCTGCTTAGGACATGTGAGATTGATTTGTTGTGAGATAAATAGTTGTCATTCTAAAAAAAGAATGCGTATAATCATGGGTCTTCATATTTAAAAATCTTCATCCTCTTAAAATATTTTGAGATCTATCTAACTCCAAATTTTCGTCTTCAACCTCTCAAAAAATCATAAAAACCTCCAACTCGGTTTGGTCCCCATCCGCGTACTCACGTATTTTTGTTGGAGGGGTTTGGTCCCCATCTTGCGCACATCTCGATTTGGTCCTCATATTATTGTGGGGTTTTAGTTCGTTTCGTATTTTGTGGATAAATGATGTTAGTTTTTTGATTTTGTTGACTTATGTTGAACAAGTTGTGTTATTTTAGTTGTTTAAGTGTTCAATCTTATTTGTTGAAATGGCGAATAATAGACCTTAACATTGTCAGGTATTGAAAATTTTAAACTTTGTTAACGTTTCTATTGTTTTGAATTTGTAAGTTAGTGCTATAATTATGTGATATTGAATCATGTTTATGTTTGTAGATTTATGAACAAAACTTACTGTCTATAGCCAAATTTCATATATACATTCCATTCGTGATCAAAGCGTTATCAATTATTTCGGAGTAGTTCTTTTGGTAATTGGTTGAATGTTCTTTACATTGACAACGAGCCAAGTGATGCGGCGGTTGCAACACCGAAATTTTACAACCCTCTAGGCAGTGTACCTAAACCGTTGTAGTGTAGTATAGACAAGACCGGGGAAAGACCGTTCTCTAGGGGAATAGTGAGGTAGGCTCGAGATGTATGACGAATTGATCTGTAGATGAAAGACGGGAGGAGATTATTTTTGGTAATTTATGTTTAATTAAAAAGACGTCAAAGACCAACTGAAGAAACATTTTACCTCATTGATCGGTATAAGTGAGTAAAGTACATAAGGTACAAGCAACATCAAAGGCAATGAGATATGACAAAGTCTCTCTGACTATGAATAATCTCTCTCTAAAAGAAACTCAACTCAACGTTATCCAATTCCGTCTTCCATGGGGACCTCTGATCTTGCATGGAGTAAGGATCAAACCTTTGACATCTGTCTCCAAAGGAAGGAGGTCTTCCAACTGATCGAACCCTACTATTAATATGGGCGAGAACATCTTAAAATTAAAATGAAAAAACGAAGTTAAACAAGTATAAGAGTGGTTGCTAAAAACATGAAATAGTTGATTTAACTACTATTCACTTAAGTACTTGGGAAATCAAGCTAAATATAAAAGCACTATGTGGAAGGATGTACTCTTCCACTATATGGTTGACACGTAACCTACTGCACACACGTGAGTTCATCTTTACACATCTATATAAGAAAATGTTTGATAGAAAGATAATTAGAGATTCCAAACACAAAAAATAATACAAAGTATAATAGTGATAGAGTCCTCCTCTAATTGGATTATAAACTAAGCTAGCAAACTTTGATTCACTTAAAGGGAGAGCTTCATTTATTATTCATTCGGGCTAGTGTTTCGCAACTATCTCTTGTAATTCTTTGATTCATTTCTAATAAGAATTACAAATGTTGAAAAGTACGAGTAGTGTTATCAGTTGTTAAATGAGTCATGTGTAAAACTTGTTTTTATTTTATCAAAGATATTGTCGTTTTACCCAAATAACGGGACCAAACATATAGAGATATGGAAAAATCACTCAACCTACCATTTCATAGTGCATAGATTAACCATAGGCTTGATGAATGATTAAATCTCTGTCATTTTAGGCTTATGCACCTACAATAATGTAGGGCTTCGTGTAAAGAATAAAGGGTAGGGGATAAATTAATTTTTACTGGTGAAGAGTCAATTACCTAAGCAATCACATTAATGTTGCCTAATCAAAACTATAAATTGCTACAAACTTAAACAATGACTCTTATTGTGTTTTTTTCACTCTTTCTTGACTTAAACAACAGTCGTCATTGACATCAATATGATAATTGCTTTTTGTTGCGCGATGTGTTGACACATGTACTATTATGACTTTACACATCGTTTGACATGTAACCGGTTTTGACTTTCAAACTTAGTTAGAAGCTGACACATGGCGGTACAGCGCAAACCTCCGTGCGCGCACCACCCTTGCGCACACCACCCATTTTCTTTTTTGGTTTTGTCAAGTTCTTACACGTGTATCTTAGCATGAAACCTCCATGAGCGCTCCCACTTGCGCACCCTTTTATTTTTCCATTTCCATCTGTGAAATACTTGTGAATAATGTGTCTAAATTACCTCGTTCAAAAAACCAAATGCCATATTATTTTAAACATAAATTATATTGCAAGGCTAGTATTATGAAGATATGTTAAAGTGTATTTTGATGTATTGGTTGGGTATTGATCTTGGGGTATGTTGTATTGGCAAAAATCTATTTGCTTCTTGGTGCCCTGTGCTTAAAGGGGTGTTTGTCTTATGGCTTAAGAACAGAGGAAATGTTTCATGCTCAAAGGTTTTGATATTGATTCTTTGCAGTAAATGAATTATTGTAGAGATGATTCTTGTGTTTATTGAATCAGAGTAAGATTTCTTATTCAGTAAAGATTTTGCAGACCATTACAATGGGTGGACCTTATACATTGGAGTTTTTTTGTCTAAAATGTCCTTATTGATCCTTATAGACCTTCTAGTTTGGCCTTAGGAGGGACTGGTAGTCTATATTGGGTTAGTTTGGAGTTTTAATGAGTTAAATGTACCATAAGGTAGGTATCACCATTGTGGATGGTAAATGGTTTGGGTGGGCAGTGAATGATGTTTGGAATAGAGAGTTGTGAAAGATGAAACTTCTTGGTCCAAACAATGCACTGCCAAAGGAGGTTAGGATTGTTATAGTTGAGGGTGAGTGTTTCCTGGCTAGTGATGCCTGATCCTCTTTATTTCTTAAATCAAGCAGTGAGGTTGAGCCGCTATTTTTGATTTTAGGAGTAAATGATCACGAAATGTAGCTAGTTGGGAAGAGCCCCTCAATTATAGTGAATGGGTGTTATATCCTTCATGATGATGCCTATTTTAGGACTCCATAGGTCATTGTGGATGTGGGTTGAATTATCTTTGTGTGTCTTGAGATAGGAAATGTAGTCATGGGGATATGGTAATTTTGGTGAATTAAGGTGAACCAAATTAGTTGTTGGTCTCTGATCTATTTTTTCTGATGTTTGGGAAACCATCAAAGATATATTACAGCATTATTAGAGATATAGTCATGGTATTTGAGATCTTTGTATCTTGGTTCCCGAGATGTTTTGTATTGTTTCTAGTTTGTATAGTTAGTTTGTATAAGGAAATAGGCATGTCATTTGATGCAATCTTTTTGATAATTAATACAAGTTCACCGTTCACCAAAAAAAATATTGCAAGGCTAGCAACAAGCTAAAAAAACAAGGGATACAAAGCTTAAAAGGGAACCACTCCAACTAGTCACAAGAAGAGTTTTTAATCGCAATACTGGAGATCCAATTGTAGGAGAAGAGTTTTAGACAATAATACTTGATATATTAGCATACGACGTATGCAATGTCTTCTGCAATGTACTTATTAATAATGAGATAAGGCTGCTTGCACTTTGCATCAACAACTCGGTCGGGGTCTAAACATTTCTAAGGAAGGTGTTAACGAAAGATCCACGACATAATTAATATTAGATTAACAATTATAATCTATATATAGTACAACATTAGCATATAAATATTGAAGCACTAGTGACTTAAGAACTTAGAAAACATTATAAAAAGAGCAACATCCCTTAATTAATCAAGATTTGGTACATGTTTATAGCTAAATGGGTTAAAAATAAGCTCGAGCGAGAGCCTAAACAAGTTTAAGCCCGAGCTCGAGCCTAAGTTGCGGCTCATTCTTTAATTAAGCTCGAGCTTTATATACAAAGCTTGATTGTGCTCGTGAGCCTAAACGACATCAGGGTATTTTGAGTATTAAACATATATACTACCTCCGTCCCACTTTTATTGTCCTCTTTTAACTTTTTTAAGTCTTTCTTTTTTAACTTTAATCTTTAATAATTTTGTTTGTGTTATATAATACTTGATATGAAATTTATCCAAATAAAAATACATTTTTAAAAATCTAATCTGTTCTATATCTTTGCATCATTGTATTATATAATCACATACAAAAATATTAAAGTCAAAGTTGAAAAAAAATGACTTTAAAAGGCAAAAAAGCAATTAAATATAAGTGGAGGGAAGTTTTATGTTACGCATTTGTTACTATTAGCGATACTTATTAACAGAGGTCACTAACAAGCTTATTAACAGTTCAAATTATATAATAAGTTCCGAGCTTCGAGCCAAGCTTTTTAATTTTTTCATTGACGAATCATATTAAACGAGCCGTACTCGGCTTTGTAAAAGAAAACGCAAGCAGCTGTGCTCGAGCTGAAAAAAACAAGGATCGAATCCGGAGCCTGAGCTCGAGCTCAAGCTTTATAAAACAATACCGAGCCGAGCTCGAGTGCTGGCAGGATCGGGCTCGACTTGACTCGTTTCCACTCCATATCCACGTAAAAGACTTCATCTACGTTCAAAAACTTGATCACATTTAATGTTACGATTTGGGACTAAACCTCATACATGTCAAATAAGACGTCCGGGCACCCTGCAACCCGGCAACAACATCCCGTTCTATGATTATGATTTTGGCTCTTTTTTCTGAAAGAATAATTTCATATATCACCCTACTTTTGTGATTAATTTCATATATACCCAAAATACAACTATTGAATGCATGATGTACAATGTTTTTAATGCATGTTTGGGTATATATGAAATTTCTAGCTAAAAGTAAGGTAGATATAAAATTGCCCCTTTTCTGAATTGCATTACAAACGAAAATTCCATTGGTGACCCGTGACACCTCTGGGTACATATTTATAGTTAAATATAGGCGGTGTACATAAACAGGTTAAAAATTAGGGAGGATCATATATCCAAAGACTTCATCTAAGTCAACATTACCACCAAAGTTACGATTGGGCCTAAATCTCATACACGTCAAATTAGGCGCTCGAGCACCCTCAAACTACTGTGCTATGGCTATGATCTGGTTGTTCTAAATACAGATTATAATCACCAGTATTTTAAAAGGAAATTATATAAACCAAACCTTTTTTTATCAACTTTAGGGCAGCAAGAGTTTTATCATATGTATAATGTAGCTTTAGTATATTAGGTATCTTAGCTAGCTAGGTTAATTATTTGAACGAGTGGCTGACGAAAGACGTACACATGCAGGAACTACTTCAAATGCTCGACCGTAGGATGCAATGTGAAGAAAAGAATAGAGAGAGACGCAAACGATTCAAACTATGTGATTACAACCTACGATGGAGTGCATAACCACAAAGGTTCCTCGTGATCGATCTATATGCTATCACAACATTCTACATTATACTAGCAGTAATGAACTTTTGATTGGTTACCGATATGCTTTATATACTTATTGTCGAAAATTTTAAGGTTTCTACTACTGAAATAAACAAGTTACTAGATGATGCCATGGGATACACATGGTTGCTGCATCTCACTTTTGATTTAACTCTGATGTTTGTATTATCAAAACAACTGCACATAATATATACATGCTAATGACAGTATTAAGATATTAAAAATCCGAATCCAAAAGAAAAAGAACATGGGACTAATTTTGTGTGGTGATCTTTGACGATTCGTATCAATAATGAATCAAAGGTAAAGTTATTAAAGAGCTCGGTAAGATAGGTTATAGGGTCGTTATAGGGAAATTTTGGTACCTATAACATGTTAACTGCACCGTCACTTGTGTTATAGTTAAGTTATATGCATACACCTTTACACATAACACACGGTTAGTGTGTGTTTTTTTAATTTTGTTTTTGTTTCGCTGGTGTTAACTGTTTTATTTTTTTGGGTGTGTTATATAAATGTTATTGGGAGGGTGTTTTTAAAGTTTTGTGTTATAAAATGTGACATTACGACTAACTTGCGGATAGGATCCTTATGTAAATCTAAGAAAAATCTTAGAAGATACGATGGAATCCTTAAAAGGTTACACGGTAAGGGGACATTCTTATGTAAAATCGAAGAAATTTCTCAGAAGATACGATAGAATCCTTATAACATATGAATTATTATTTAGTCTTGCTTGACTTTGGTCACTTTGCTTTAGATAATGGATAGATAATGTTGTTTCTATTTCAGGGGACATTCTTTTAGGGTTTCTATAATAAAACAACAAATTTAAAAGAAAAGAAAAACATAAATTTAACCTAGTGCATATTAGAACATCTTCACCAATTTCTTGGGAGTACTTTTCAAGTGTCAACTCTAATTTTTTATGTGCACTATTTATTACAACTTGGCCATTGACATTTTAATATACTATAGTGTTATTATAACATCAGCCTTTTTCGTGTGTATGGTGAAGGGTTTTCATTGAAAAATATTGAAGAACTATGTCAAAATTACATGAATGATAACATACATATGAGTTCTTTGTTTGAATACACTCAATAAATACAAAACTAAAGTAGTTATAAAAAAAAGTAACCACAATGAAAGATTGACTACCAAATTTATTTTTTTTTTGGTAAAGGGTTTCTCTGGTAAATGTATTACTCTAAAAAACGATTCAGTACAAACGATGTAGGTGAATCACACACCTCAACCCGTTACATTTGCACAAAACGAACATAACAATCACAACTACTCCAAAGGGGAATACTACTGTAACAAGATTACAATTGACTCAACAAGATTGACAAACTAGTCCACAAGAAGAAAGTATAAGGAAACGTTCTGATGTTTGTTGCTGTTTTTAGATCATGAGTGATTTGATACTAAAATGTGTGAATCAAATCCTTTTGAACCAATCAAATATTGCCTCTCTATTATATGCTTGTATATGTTGATGAAAGCACCATCTCAAACTTTATAATTTAAAATTTAGCACTGATTGAGTCTGCATCAAAATTCAAAAGTACATACAATGGTAAATCGAATGAAAGTGGTAATTTTGCACGGCAGAAGACTTATTGCACTCAAAACTTCTTTTTTGTTTGTCTATTTGAAAATCATGCAATCCACGGACGAAATATTCACCTTTTTATTTGTCTAAAGCACGAAGATCGTCATTGCCTGAAAAACAACCCTCTTCCGAGCTCTCATCGAATATATGAAAGTGACATCGTTATTTTTCGCACAACAATTTTTTTTGCTCACTTCTATTAATTAAGGCCAGTACCGAGCAACTAATTAAGACCGTATCATATAACCAAGTATGGATCAAACTTCTTAAGATGATTGTCGAAGACTGTCATTACAAATCTATTCCCAAGCTAGGCCTAGCAAGTAGTTTTCTTTGTGAGTGATTTTAAAATTAGTTTTGTGATTCAATACTTTTTATACAAAATCAGAGCTTGGTATCATCACATATAGAGAGCGGCGGATCAAGGAATTTTAAACGTGTGTGGCACAAATAAAAATTTGCCAAAGTTTTAACTAATATAAAATAAGAAGTACGATATTACAATAATCATATACATGTACGATTTCCATTGACCGACAAGTCTTCTCCGACGCTACAAACAGCTAGAGCATCATTAACATATCTATTACCTATTCGATTACAGGCGTCTAAATTTATCAACATTATCATTTAAGCACTTTTACATGTTGAAATTTTGAATCGTCTTTTGAACAAGACCACCAATAATTAACCGTTTGCGCTTAGTTTCTTTCCAAAGTTGATGGGCTTGCTTTATTGTATGTTAGACCTTGTAGTCTTCATTCGACAACAATTGTCAGCCAAATTGGAATGAGTAAAATGCTTTTATAACACAAAAAACAAGGTAAAACTGAAACATTCTATAGTAGATTCCTACTTCAGTGGGCCAACATAGATAAAGATCATCCCATCAACTTACACTCCTTAGTCAAACAACCATGTAGTTCCATGATTTTCTTATACACTAATAAGCTAAATAATAGTTATGAAGTGATGTTCTTGTTCATAAATTGGAACAAAAGAACCAGCAACTTAAAATATATACTTGTACATTTAAGGTTTTTGACAACATCATCCAACACCTCAAGTGTGGTTTGTATACGAAACCCAACCTTTGTATCATCTTTCATCCTCTCCCGATTAGAATTATCACTACATTTGGCATGCAAATAAGAACTGTAAATAAGATGCACACATGACACTTTTTACAAGTATTGTTAACAATGGTCGGTAAAAATATGAGAATAATATAACTAACTCATATAAGAGTTGCCTTTCGATCCAGGTAAGTTGTGCCATGCTAGTAGCATCAGCAGATATCTGTGGGTTTTAGAATTGTTTACATCTGTGGTTACTTCTAGCAAGTCTGGAGTTTGCTCATTTGTATTGAGATATGCTAAAGTATTTGAAGAGCTAGAATCTTGGTGATCGATGAGAGAGAGAGTGTTAGGGTTAGAGTTATTATCATCAAGATTATAGTTATAATACAAGATATTATCATCGCTGATATGATCATATACTAGTGTTCGAAAGGTAGTTCAAAGAAGAAGATGAAAAATTAGGGTTTTCAATCTGATCTTCATCTGTTGTTGCAATAAGCTTTTCGGACCATAACCAATACTCGTCGATTTTGATGCCAAAAAACTTGTCATTTCATTTTCAACTTTTTTAAAATAGGTAATACCGTAATATTAAATTGAATACAATAGATTAAGACCCGTTTGTGGGTCTTTTGTTAACACCTTCTCAGAAGAACTCAGGGGTTTCTGTCAAGATCGCGATCCCATCTGGGATCGTTTTTATCTTTGTAAGATCGAGATCGTAGGATCGGATCGAGATCGTATGATCCTACTAATTTATCATGTTTTGTAAACAAATGATAAATGAGTCAAACTGTTTTCATTTCTATACCTTTTGACTTTTTGACTTGCCACTAGCCAAGACCAAGTTTTTATGTAATTATCCTGCATCTGTTTTTCGTCGCTCCCTCAAAGAGGATCTAGGAAAAAGTTGTAAGTTTACAAGTTATCGAATTAGATTTTGAATAAAATCATCATTTTCCACACAAGAAATCAAAACAATAATGCAACATCTACTTTGAAGTTGTTATTGATTTAGATATCGTAAAAAAACGTGTATCAATACCCGGTCAATAACCACAATGAATCAAGAAGGAAACGGTGCCGATTTATTAATCAAAAACGGTTGTTAAGTATACTGAGTTTATGATTGTTTTGAGGTAAGAACATAGAGCAAAAAATAACCAAAAAACCGATTTTAATTAACACTTCTCGGAATAGCAGTATTTACGGTTTGAATTAAAGAGAGAAAAGTGGGATTTATAACCCTAAGTTGCGAGGTGGGTATATTTAATGAAGCAGCAATATCCATTTATCCATGGGTTCAAATTGTTGTAACGAGACTGGAGTTGGTGCTTTTGTTACTAGCTTTCGGCATCGTGAACATGACATTTGGAATTTTGGGTTTAACACTTTGTTAGATAGGTTAGTGACGTAATAGTGGAAAGCTTTTTTGGAGTCTTGCTTAAGGTCTCTTCTACTTGTCACGGCCCTCCATAGGTTTTATATGCATATAGGGTAGTGATTATGTACGTTGTATGTTTGTATTAGTACACGGAAATCTATCTGATAAGACTTTTATGCCTTGATAGTTTGTACCTTATCTTTCATTATCAAAATATCACTTCTTTGTAAACAACACGGTTAAACCACACGTTCTAGATCCAATCTCTCCGTGATATTAAACCCTCTCTCGAAGCTCATAATTGTTATATATTTCGAACATAAAATTCATTATCATACGTCAACAGAAGGATCTTATAATTTTGCTTGATTCATCTAGTTTTTGCTTAGGAAGGAAAAATTAGTTTTTTGAGTTTAAAGTGGTCCGATCTCTACCTTGGTTTGCAATTACTCTTTTGGCTTGAGAGAGAAAATTCTGGCCTTTAACTACATTCCGACACCTTTCCGTAACGCAAAAAACCCCCTTCCACTTTTGTTTTTTATTTTGTGCCAACTGGTTTTGAAATTATGAGGGATAGAGGGGAAAATAGCCGCACTCGAAAATATTACTTTTAGAAACGAGCTAATCGTGTTGGATATTTAGGTTCAATTGTAGGGATATGTTCGTTACTGGTTTGGGGTGGAGGTAGGGGTGTACACCAGAGGTCCCTCGACATCCCTTGAATCAGGATTGTGGTTAAGGCGGGAATTTAGTCCGCTCTGAGGTTCTTCTGTGAGGTTTATCTCTGGGAGTGGAGACTTGGAACCTGAAGGATTTAGCAGGGACTGATGATTTTGCTCTTGTAATCAATCAGTGAGTAAAAGCTGAAGGTTAATCGAGAGTAAGTAATCATCGAGGAAGTATCCCCAGAGGGTTAGCTCATCAGAGGTTCTTTCAGTATTGAACCATCAGTGGGTATGCTCCTCAGCGGGCTAGCTGATGCTTCAGGACGCTAAAAGGAAAACCCTCAGGATAGAATTCGCTGACATATAACTACTTTGATCATTTCATATGGTAAGTAGTAATCACAGTTAATGACCACGATAATTTATGGTCCTTGTAACCACTATTTCATTAAATAAGGAAAAGCTTTTTGTGGAAAGAGATTTTATCTCTATCAATTCTCTCAATATCCCTTGACAAGACCCTGAGTTTTCCTATATATAGGAGGTCACATTTCAATGTGAAGATACACTATACGAAAACATACACATAAATAAAAACACTTGGATGCGCTAGGGTTCTTGTTTTGTTGCCTCAAACAAGAACATACATTTGGTCTTATCCCAAGTAGATATTCGTGATACCCAGGCATTTTGGGTTCGAAGAGTTTACTTTAGAATGTGATTTCAGAGTCCAAGTCTGTGATATCCGGGAAGCCAATCTTGGTACGTAGCTAGGGGACATTGATTATTTACCATGATCTAGGAAGGACCACCAATACTCAACATTCCAAAGTTAAAAACTTTTTGTGATTATAAAGACTATGTGCAATGAAACACATGGCTTCGAGCTTGCCAAATTGGAAAAAAAGTTTGTTGGAAAGGGTGTGGATTTCGGAAGATGGCAGAAAGGAAGAGCACTTCATGCTTTCCTCGTATGGTGTGGTGTTGTGCCGAGATTACTCCATGCCAGTTGATTGGTTGGTGAGAATCCAATGTGGAGCAGTCTGGAAGAGGGCCAAAGTGGGACACTTGATAACTATGTCTGCAGAGGTTTTTTATTCCTCATTGGTTTCTGTCGATTCCTTGTTTGTGTTTACCAATATGTTGAAACTTGCTCTAAAGAACTATGGGTACTTGGAGCCAAATAAGGGCTTCGGAGGAGCCTCAAGTAAGAGTCTTGTTAGTAATTTCACCCAAATTACTAATAACTGATATTCAAGCCAGTCTTGGAAACAATAATGAACTTCTTGGATAATTGGAAGGTTTACACAACATATTATGTCAAATGGAATTGATTCTATTAAGTTTTATGTATCATTAGATAAAACTTTCCCTTCATGGAAGGATTTCAAGCACACCTTGAAACATTTGAAGGAGGAATTAACTTGATGAGTTGGGCAAGTCAATCTGGATGGGAATCCCTGAGATAAAGGATAATGACTAAGATTGAATAAATAAAATTTGTGTTATCTAACATGGTGTTTGTTTTTTGGTTTTGGGTATTGATAATCATATGTTTAGGTTATATTGTATCTGATATATTGGTTTCAGCTTCATGTATACCTCTAAATGAAATGATTCAATTTTAAATGGAGGAAAATAGGCCAGTCCACTTTAAGAGGATGCAAAGATGGTCCAAGGATGGGTGTTTAATCCTGCATTTGACATGGAAATGGAAAAGTGTAAGACTGCATATGCTGGAATAAAATTACTAATTATAAAAAATCATTTCAAAATGTAAAACGTGAAACTAAAGTTTTGGAATTGATACACAGTGATCTTTGTGATCTGCATGCTACTCCTTCATTGAGGAATAAAAAGTACTTTGTGACATTTATTGATGATGCCTCTAGGTTTTGCTATGTTTATTAATTACATTCAAAGATGAAGCATTAGATAAATTCAAAGTATTCAAAACTGAAGTTGAATTACAACAAGGGTCTCTGATCAAAAGATTCAGGACTGATAGGGGATGTGAGTACATGGTATTACTCTGTTTTTCAGCTCTGTTGGTATTATCCGATGTTGACTGCTCTATACTCCAACAAAATGGTTTATCTGAAAGGCAGATTAGAGTGCTGGAAAAGAAGAGATGGAATTAATTCTATGTTGACTATTGGTATGAGTCAAAGGTTCTGGGGGGGGAGAAAGAAGGAAGCTAGGTTAACAGCTTGCTATTATTCAAATAGGGTTCCCAATAAAAAGGACCAAGATTATCCATTTATGAAAATAGGACTAAAAAGAACCAAACTGAATTTTACATAAGAGTTTGGGGTTGTAGGGGGTTTGTAAGGACTTCCTATAATCCAAAGCTGAAAACTTTGGTGTTAATATTATTATTATAAAAGTGGCTTGGAATGCATCTTTGTTGGATATGTGAGCTTTCCAGGCTTTCAGGTTCTATATGATGAACCAGTGATTCAGTGGCTTGCTATTAACTCTTTCATTGAATCAAGGGATGACTATCTTGTTGAGCACAGTCTTATATGGCCCTAGACCATGTCAAAAGGTCCCTAGTAAAAGGAATGGATTACTCGGGTGGGGTCAGTGGTCTCTGAAAGAGTACTGATAAGGTTGTTCAGCAAATCTGAGCTAGAAAAAAGCAATAAAAAAAAAAAAAAGGCATAGGACCTCCAAAGGATTTTGGGCCCTGAATTTCAATTTACTTAGTTGAAGGAAAAATGGTGAGGTCTCTGACCAACACTCCTATTGCTGTCATGTTGAGGATGAACCCCAAATACATTTGATTGAAGATAAGAAGTCCAAGATTGTTGTTGGAAAGAAGCATTAATGATGAGATGGAACTAATCATGGGCAAATAATCATTTGGGGTTGTTGACTGATTCTCTACCTCCAAGGGTTGCAGACCTCTGGGTTTTTTGCATAAAGGATCTTCAAAAGAAAGATTAAAGGTTAGATGGAACTGTTTTTGAAAGGTCAAGGCCAAAAACGTTAGTCATGCAGGGCTTAACAATAAGGTCAGTGATAGACTACTTTGATACTTATGCCCCAGTGGAAAGAATAAGTACCATAAGACTGCTGATTGCCCTGGCTTTAATTCACAGTCTGATTATTCATCAGATGGATATAAAGACAGCTTTCTTGAATGGGGTACTGGAAGAGGAGGTTTATATGAACCAACCTTTGGGCTTCATCTTGCCTGGCAATGAAAACAAGGTGTGTAAACTGATTAAGTCTCTGTATGGGCTTCAACAAGCCACTTATGCATTGGCCATCAAAAAGTTTGATGGAAGTGGTTTTGTTTATGGTTATTTACTTTTAATTCAAGTGATAAATTTGTGTATAGCAAATTTGATTGGTTCTGGTAAACGGGTCATCATTTGCTATATGTTGATGACTTGTGTACTTTGGCACTGACCCATAAGTTTCAGGTGGCTCTGACTTAGGAATTTTTGTCATTAATAAGGTTCTCTCTGAGGACATGGGGGGAGGGGGGGTGGCTGAGATGTTATCTGGGTATTAAGGACTTTTAAAATAAGTCAAATGGTTTTTTTAGCAATTTTTCTCAGTCTCATTACATTGAGAAGGTTTTGAAGAAATTCAATTACTCTGATTGCAATCTAGTTAGTACACCTCTAGATACTTGTGAGAAGTTGATGCCCAACAAGGTTTTGGCTGTATCTCAACTGGTTAGTTTTCCAGGTGTGTATAGGTGCTTAATGTATTGTCCATGCTTGTACAGACCTGATATTGCATTTTTTGTATAGGAATTCTGATGCAGAGTTATACATGTAATCTGGTACTCAGCTCTGCGGGTAAGCAATTCAGAGGGTACTGAAGTACTTGAAGGAAAACCATGGAATATTGATTGTTATTTACTTCTATGGTTATCTGCCTTCAGTGTTTGGGGAAGGTTACATGCATTGGTAAGTTGGATTAGTAACATGAAGAAATTGTTGACCAGTGGCTTGGGGTATTCCTGCTTGGTGGTGGTGTTAATTTCTTGGGCTTCCAAGATTGGCAAACTGGTTCACTTGTTCTACAATTGGTGCTTGAATTTGTGGCTCTGGCAGCTCTGGTATGGAAGCTGAATTTGTGGCTTTAGCAGCCGCTGGTAAGGAAGCTCAATGGTTGAAAAACTTGCTCCTTGAGATTCCTCTGTGGGTTAAACCTATGACACCTATTTCTATCCTCTGTGATAGTGCTGCTACATTGGCAAAGGCTTATAGCCAGATGTACAATGGGAAGTCCAGACACCTAGGTGTCAGGCATAGCATGATTCGTGAGCTAATCACGAATGGGGTGATATCCGTCTCAACAAAACCTAGCTGATCACTTGACGAAGGGTCTGGCTAGAGACTTGGTTTTAAAGTCTGCTAAAGGGATGGGATTAAAGTCCAATCAAGTCGCTGAATGCTAGGACACCCAACTCCCTGCTGAGGAAACTTGGCAGCTGAGTTCAATGTGGAAAGCTGAACATTCAGAGGGCTGAAGCACATGTTTTACAAATCATCCCAATGATGTGCTTGGAACCTGCTGAAAGGAGGATGAAGTTGCTAACTTCTCAATGGTTAATTTCTTTGAAAAAGTGCTTAGCAGGAGCATGAATAAAGAGGAACCACCTATGTAAATGTTGGGGTTTTGCCGCCTCAGGGATCATGGACTTTGGGTCTTATAACATTTATGAATTGGATATGGACACATGGCTATGTAATAGTGTCAGGAGCGTTTAAGTGTTTGAAAACTTGTGTGTATTTACCTTCAGGTACTCAAATGGGTTGAAGGGTTCAATTCTTAGAACACCCTGATTCTCGAATATTTGAACGTGTATTTACTAAGATGGAAATTCAATCCTCAGGACATTTTCATTTATGCACTTGTTTGTTTTATGTGTTATTTTCATGCAAAAGGAATTGTACTAAATTGGGGAGGATTGTTGGAAATTTAGTTCAATTGTAGGGATCTGTTCATACCGGTATCTGGGGTGGAGGTACGGAGTGTACACCCAGAGGTCCCTGAACACCCTGACTCAGATAGTGGTTAAGGGAATTCTAGTCGCTGATGAACTTCAGTGAGTTAACTCCTCTGGGAGTGAGACTCTGAACTGAAGGATATTCATCAGAGGGCTGATGGCTTCAGCTTTGTAACTCACTGAGTGAGTAAGCTGAAGGTTACCATCAGAGAGTATTCCATCAGAGGAAGTATCCTCAGTGGGTTAGCTCATCAGAGGTTGTTTCAGTATTGAACCATCAACATGTATGCTCCTCAGCGGGCTAGCTAATGCTTCAAGACACTGAATGAGAAACCCTCTGGATAAAATTCACTGACGTATAACTACTTTGACAATTTCTTATGGTAAGTAGTTATCACACTTAATGACCACGATTCTTGTGGTCGTGTAACCACTAATTCCTGAAATCAAGGAGGCTATTTGTGGAAGAGATTATATCTCCTATAATCTCTCACAAATCTTTGACTAGGGTTTTTGAGTACTCTCCTATATAAGGTGGTCACATACTGCGTGAAACATACACATAAACGTAAACACTTGGATGCGCTAGGGTTCTTGATTGTTGCCTCAAACAAGAACATACATTTAGTCTTATCCCAAGTAGATATTCGTGATACCCAGGCATTAGAGTCGAATAGTTTACTTTGGAAAGTGATTACACGATTCCAAGTGATATCTGTTAGCCAATCTTGGTACGTAGCTAGGTCATTGATTATCTTTACCCTGTTCTGGGATCCACAACCTCCAACAGTATTGGTGACTTTTCATCTAAACATGAGCCAGTATTTTTTTACCCATACTCTTCGTGTTACACTTTGTTTTACATTTTTAAACTTTTTCTCACATATTTCCTGACTCTTAATGACACGTACATATTGGTGTGTCAACAAATGACAATGTGGGCCATCTATCTGGTGCTTTAGTAAGGTGTAAACCATTCGTATGACACGAGTTTGGACGTGATGATGTTGTTACGGAGACCATGGTAGGACGCGTCTTGCATGGTATTTTGCAAGAACTCGGTTGAAAATAAGACCGAGTCGTGTGAAGAAGTTTTTGTGTAGTGTTTTAATTAATTAATTGTTGTGGTTTATATTTGTGTTTAAGTGAGTGCCTCAAGTAAGAAGTTCCTTGTTAGTAATTTCACAAATTACAAAATGACTGATTCAAGACCGGTCTTGGAACAATACAATGAACTTCTTGGTATACTTGGAAGGTTTACACAGCACAATATGAACCTGGATGAATCCATTAAGGTTTCATATATCATTGATAAACTTCCCCCTTCTTGGAAAGATTTCAAGCACACCTTGAAACATTTAAAGGAGGAATTAACTTTGATAGAGTTGGGCAGTCATCTGCGCATTGAGGAATCCATCAGAGCTCAGGATAATAACAAGCCAAAAGGCAACAATGTGGCTGGTCATTCAGTTTGTGCAATATGTGGTGGACATACAACTCCTCCAGTACAATCAACAAGGTCAACGTAAACACATGTAAGATACCAGAGCATCTAAATCCTAACAAGAAATCAAAAGTTACTTGTTGGAAGTGTGGGAAACCTAGACACTTGAAAAAGGATTGCAAAGGTGGTAATGTTGGCAACAGAGCCAATGTATCTAGCATGAATGGATCTGAGGATGGTTCTTCCAACCCTCTAAAAGGTTAGAGTATGTTTAATAAATCTCATCAGATTTATTATGTTACATATGTATCTGAGGCTTTCTTTGTACAGGATGAAGAATGTGCATGGTGGTTGACCATGGAGGCAACTGTGCAGGTGTGCGAAAGATAGAGCGGTTCAAGACGATGAGTATCGCATGATGAGATCTATTCTTCACATGGGAAATGAGTCAACAGCCTTTGTGCATAGACGTGGTTGTGTAGATCTTAGGTTTATTTTCAGAAAAGTTGTTTCTTTGTTAAAGTTTTTAATGTTCCAATAAAGAGAGAAGGAATTAGGTTTCAATAGTGTTTTGATAATTGTGTTATAAACAAGTGAATTGAATCAATAAAAGTTGTGATATCCAAACATGGTGTGTTTATTGGTTTTGGTTATCTGAGTAATCATATGTTTAGGCTTAATATTGTCTCTGATAATATTGGTTCAGCCTTCATGTCAACCTCTAAACTGAATGATTCAATCTTATGGCATGCTAGACTATGCCATGTCCACTTTAAGAGGTTGCAAGATATGTCTAAGGATGGGTTAATCCCTGCGTTTGATATGGATACTAAAAAGTGTCAGACTTGCATGCTGAATAAAATAACTAAGAAACCATTTCAAAATGTAAAATGTAAAACTAAAGTTTTGGAATTGATTCACAGTAACCTCTATGATCTGCATGCTACTTCTTCATTGGGGAACAAAAAGTACTTTGTGACATTTATTATGATGCCTCTAGGTTTTGTTATGTTTATTTATTACATTCAAAAGATGAAGCATTAGATAAATTCCAAGTATTTAAAACTGAAGTTGAATTACAACAAGAGTCTCTGATCAAAAGATTCAGGACTGATAGGGGAGGTGAGTATATAAATACTCTGTATTTTTAGTCTGTTGGTATTATCCATGAAACGACTGCCTCCTATACTCCATAACAAAATGGTATATCTGAAAGGAAGAATAGAGTGGTGAAAGAAATGGTTAACTCCATGTTGTCCAACTCTGGTCTGAGTCAAGGGTTCTGGGGAGAAGCTATGTTAACAGCTTGCTATTTATTAAAAGGGTCCTAATAAAAGGAACAGATTACCCTTATGAAACTCTGGACTAAAAAAAAAAACCAAACATTGAATTACCTCAGAGTTTGGGTGTAGCCAGTTTGTGAGACTCCCTTGATCGAAAAGCTAAAACTTTGGTGAAAGAGAGGCATTGAATGCATCTTTGTTAGATATGCTGAGCATTCCAAGGCTTTCAGGTTCTATGTTATTGAACCTAATGATTCAGTTGCTATTAACTCTATCATTGAATCAAGGGATGCTATCTTTGATGAGCATATGTTCTCATTTGTCCCTAGACTAAGTCAGAGGTCCCTAGTAAAAGGAACTATAGACTCTGGTGGTTCAGTGGTCTCTGAAAGAGTCACTAATGAGATTGTTCAGCAATTTGAGCCTAGAAAAAGCAAGAGGCATAGGAATCCAAAGGATTTTGGGCCTGAATTTCAATTATACTTAGTTGAAGGAACAAGGGATAAGGTCTCTGACCAAAACTCCTATTGCTTTAACGTTGAGGATGACCCCAAAACATTTAATGAAGCAATGAAGTCCCAGGATGTTGCCTTCTGGAAAGAAGCAATTGCTGATGAGATGGATTCCATCATGGGCAATAACACTTGGGTGTTGACTGATCTACCTCCAGGTTGCAGACCTCTGGGTTGCAAATGGATTTTCAAAAGAAAGCTGAAGGTAGATGGAACTGTTGAAAAGTTTAAGGCAAGGTTAGTCATTCAGGGCTTTAAACAAAAGTCAAGGATAGACTAATTTGATACTTATGCCCCAGTGGCACGTATCAGTACCATAATACTGCTGATTGCTCTAGCATCAATTTATAGTCTGATTATTCATAAGATAGATGTGAAGATAGCTTTCTTGAATGGGGAACTAGAAGAGGAGGTCTATATGAACCAACCTCTGGGATTCATCTTGCCTGACAATGAAAACAAGGTGTGTAAACTGATTAAGTCTCTGTATGGGATTAAACATGCACCTAAGCAATGGTATCAAAAGTTTAATGAAGTGGTTTTGTCTAATGGTTATATACTTAATCAAGCTGACAAATGTGTGTATAGCAAATTTGATGCATCTGGTAAAGGAGTCATCATTTGCCTATATGTTAATGACATGCTGATCTTTGGCACTGACCAAGTTTATGTGGATCTGACTAAGGAATTTTTGTCACCAAGTTTCTATATAAAGGACATGGGGGAGGCAGATGTTATCCTGGGTATAAGGATTAAACATGAGAGTAATGGTATAGCAATTTCTCAGTATCATTGCATTGAGAAGGTTCTAAAGAAATTTAATTACTCTGATTGCACTCCAGTTAGTACACCTATGGATACTTGTGAGAAGCTAATGCCCAACAGGGGTCTGGCTGTATCTCAACTTGAGTATTCTAAGTAGTGATATGCTTGCTTAATGTATGGCATCGACTTAAATACCAGAACCCCTGACTTGCATTTGTTGTAGAAAACAGAGAAGGTCTAACAAGTAATCCTTGTACTCAGCACTGGCAAGAAATTCAGAGGGTACTGAAGTACTTGAAGAAAACCATGGACTATAGATCGACATAGTCTGGTTATCCTTCAGTGTTAGAAGGTTACACTGATGCAAGCTGGATCAACAACACTGAAGACAATTCGTCTACCAAATGCTAGTATTCCAGCCTGTGTGGTAATCACTCATTTCCTTGAGGCACTTCTAAGAAGCAAACTTGTATCACTGGTTCTACAATGGAGTCTGAATTTGTGGCTCTGGCAGCCGCTGGTAAGGAAGCTGAATGGTTGAAAAACTTGCTCCTTAAGATTCCTTTGTGGGTTAAACCTATGACACCTATTTCTATCCTCTGTGATAGTACTGCTACATTGGCAAAGGCTTATAGCCAGATGTACAATGGGAAGTCCAGACACCTAGGTGTCAGGCATAGCATGATTCGTGAATTAATCACGAATGGGGTGATATCCATAGAGTTTGTAAGGTCTCAACAAAACCTAGCTGATCACTTGACGAAGGGTCTGGCTAGAGACTTGGTTTTAAAGTCTGAAAAAAGGATGGGATTAAAGTCCAATGAAGTCGTTGAATGCTAGGACACCCAACTTCCTGCTAAGGAAACTTGGCAGCTGAGTTCAATGTGGAAAGCTGAACATTCCGAGGGCTGAAGAACATGTTTTACAAATCATCCCAGAGATGTGCTTGGAACCTGCTGAAAGGAGGATGAAGTTGCTAACTTCTCAATGGTTAATTTTTTTGAAAAAATGCTTAGCTGGAGCATGAATAAAAAGGAACCACCTATGTAAATGTTGGGGTTTTTCTGCCTTAGGGATCATGGACTATGGATCTTATAACATTTATGAATTGGATATGGACACATGGCTTTGTAATAGTGTCAGGAGTGTTTAAGTGTTTGAAAACTTATGTGTATTTACCTTCAGGTACTCAAATGGGTTGAAGGGTTAAATTCTTAGAACACCCTGATTCTCAAATATTTGAACGTGTATTTACTAAGATGGAAATTCAATCCTCAGGACATTTTCATTTATGCACTTGTTTGTTTTATATGTTATTTTCATGCAAAAGGACATTTTCATTTATGCACTTGTTTGTTTTATATGACGTAAATAACCTTCATACCATTAGACCAAGGCCCGTTGGTTTAATGACATATACATATTTGGCATTGTGCTCAACAATGACAATGTGGGCATCTATCCCTGAGTGCTTTAGTAAGTTAAACCATTTTCGTCATGACACAGTTTTGGACGCGATGGTGTTGTTACAGAGACCATGGTAGGACGCGTCTTGCATGGTATTTTGCAAGAACTCGGTTGAAAATAAGACCGAGTCGTGTGAAGAAGTTTTTGTGTAGTGTTTTAATTAATTAATTGTTGTGGTTTATATTTGTGTTTAAGTGAGGTTCATTTTTGGTAATGACCATGATCGAATTATTACATTATGTTAGTCAGAAGAAAGTCGGCGCTAATGTAGCATTGGTGACCGTCGGTCATGTATACTCACTATTACACTTAGTCTTACCGAGCATAAAAAAATCTTAATAAATTACTAGTAACCCCTTGATTTGTAACATTTCTCAATTTCAGGTCATTTTACGACTCCTATTATTCGTCACTATTTATTTTGGTCCGATACGCGTTTACTTTTAAATTAACTTTTAAGCTAAATCGCGTAGACTAGAAATAATCATTTAACGTAAACGGTCACCAAATAAATTAAGGTTTACGTCAAACAAGTGTTATATAATTATTAAGAAGATAATTATTAACTTTGCGTATTTTATTTTTTTATTGGTCACGTAAAAGGCTTACGTTTCGCAATAAAATACATTTAGACACACCCCGGAAATACCTAGACTTACCTAGACTCAAATCAATACCCACTTTTAATCCTTAAACACAAAATTTATTAAATTGTTGTGTTAATAACCCTCCAGGGCCGAATATGGGTAAGAATGGCACACAAACCATTCGTCCCTTGTGTTAAACTAGCTAGAAAATCCCCTAATGATCCCTAAGTACAATGTACAACCCATGTTTAATTAAACTTAGTACTTAGTGTTCCCTAACTAGCTTATGTACAATGGTTAATAACCATTTGACCCTCTTTTGCCCTCTTGATGCCGCGGTTATCAAGGAAACAACACAAAACCATAAGATTTCCAAATCACTAGCAAATCTTGTACATACATTGAGTAATTAAAGATTTGTACTTCGGTGGTTTACAATGACCATGTGTCGATAACTAAAAACCCCTAAAACTCACCTCCATAGGGCCACGACTGTGGTTTGAAGATCTAAAGAAAGCTAACGAGTTATTAAGCCCCCCCTTTATATATATTCACAGAACATTTGACACTTAACCTTTTCTAAAACTCTAAACACTCTCTATTTCACTCTAATAATATGCAAAAACCCATCCTAGTTTTTCTCATCTATTGTTCGGTTAAGGCAGAATCGAACCCATACGCACCCATCTTTTCATAACTAAGGCACGCATAGAGGACTCAAGTCTCCATTCAAGGATGGTGGAAAGTATATAACAGCCAAGGTTGAGAAATACATTATCTTTGGAAGCGTTTTAGTTGGTTCTCCTACGATTGGGTATTCATCGTGGGTGTCTTTCTACCTCGAACCAAACATCTAAGACCCTTGTAAGTCTCAAAAAAAGCTTTACATGTCACATTCTATTCGTTATATTTGTATCTAGTTGTAAAAGTCACGTTAACTTGTGTGTAACAAGTTAACGTGAGCATGAACATGCACGGTTTAACCCATGCTCCGGCTCCCAGTATAATACATATACATGAACTTGTGTGGTGTGCTAAACAAGTAAAAAAACGGATTAAATATCGATGTTAAAAGTCCTAGCACTTTACGTTTGAAACATAAAATGGTAACTTTATAATAAAACCCCCGCAAATATTAGAATTGTACAAAGCCTATACGTTAACTTTCATAAAACGTGAAGTCTCGACTGGGAACGAATGTAAGAAGCTAATAAACAAACACATTGTGATTAAACGTGGTTACTTAATCTTAACAAGTGCTTAATAAGAGGATTAGAACCCTAGAATCAAACTAGAAAACCAAAGGACCATTTTCGGGTCACTTTGGGCTTGACAGCCCACTATGGGGCCCAACAGGCCACGTCCTCCAAGGCCACAGCTTATTTAATAAGCTCCGCGAGCTTATTAAGGGCTAAATATGCTTAATGAAATTCATACGAACCTTAACACACCTTAGAAACATAATCGGACCCTTATTGGGCTTAGTAACCCATTATCGAGTCCAAACGAGAACCCATAAGCCACAATAAGCTCAAACAGCTTATTTGTGAGCTTATAAAGTTCAATGAAGCTTAATGAACCTAGACAATGCTAATGGACCTTAATGGGCCGAGCCTAAATGTTCGAATGCTATTTCGGGTTCTTATTGGGCCTGAAAGCCCAATAACGAGCTTATTGGCTTATTGGATAAGCCGAACATTAAAACAGACTCAATAGTGCTTAATAAGTATAGTGAAATAAATTGGATCATGTATTAAAGTCTATTGGACCCTTTTGAGTCAATTCAGATCGAAGTTATTGGGCTAACGAGCCCAATAAGCTCACCCGAGCTTATTTTTCAGCCAAATAGATTTATTAAACTTAAATGGGCTTAATGAGGGCTTATGTGCCTTTGGAAACTAGATTGGACCCTTAAATATCTTATTGGACCTTAACAAGCCCAATAAGCCAAAATAAGCTCATCCGAGCTTATTTATAAGATGACCCAGCTTATATGGCTTATTGGAGTCTATTAAAACCTAATGCCACTTGTTAGAACTCAATCGGGCTTAAAATGTAACTTTTACAAGTTAAAGGACTAAATGTGTAAACTTGGGGGTTAAAACTGTCAAAACTGTTTTCTATAAAGTGTAGGGGCTGTTTTGACATTTCTAAAACTTAAGGGGCTGTTTGAAATATATAAGGACCTAAAGTGCAATTTTTGTAAAGACAAAGGACTAAAAGTGACAACTTGGAAAGTTAGGGGTTAAAAGTGTAATTTAACCAAACTGAAATAAAAGGACTAAAGTTGTCAAACTTAAAAACTTAAAGGTATGTTATAAAACTTAAATGATTTTATAAATACTTGAA